>PVHX01005556.1:0-110780 GCA_004024805.1 Geosciurus inauris | reverse complement strand
GACATGGGGATAGGAAGGATAGTAGAATGAAACAGACATTATTACTTTATGTATATATATGACTGCATGACCAATGTGATTCTACAACATGTACAATCAGAAGAATGGGAAATTATACCCCATCTATGTATGATATATTAAAGTGCATAAATGCATTCTACTGTCATGTAGAATGCCAATTAAAACAAATAAAAAATTTAAAAAAAAAAAAATCTGTTGTGTTTCTAAGGAAACCATTAGTCAGCTTTCTGACACTGTGCCAGAATACCCAAGATAATCAACTTAGAAGGTGGAAAGATTTATTTTGGCTCATTTCAGAGGTTTCAGTCTGTGGCTGCTTGGCTCTGTTGCTTTGGGCTTATAGTGAGAAAGTACATCATGGTGGAAGCACATGACCGAGGAGCATCTGGGAAACAATGAGAGAGACAGGAAGAAGCTGGAGTTCCAATGCTCCCTCAGTGTGCCCCCAATGACCTAGCTTACTTTCAGTAAACCATACTTCCTGAAGGTTCCACTGCCTCCCAATAGTGCCACAGGCTAGGGATCAAGCCTTCAAAACATTGGCTTTGGGGAACATTCAAGAGCCAACCTATAGCATTCCACCTCTACCCCTGAAAGGCTCGTGTGTTAGAAGCCTGGTTCTCAGCCTGTGCTACTAGTGACTGGAGGTGGAACGTTTGGAAGGTGGGGTATAGTGGAGGAAAGTTGAGTCACTGGGGGTGTATCCTTGAAAGGGGTATTGAGACGCTGGCCTCCTCTTTGCTAAATAGCTTCCATGAGGCAAACAGCCTTCCTCTGCCACACCATCCTGCAGGATATATTTTGCTGCCAAAGACTCAAAGCAACAGAGTCCAGTGACCATGGGCTGAAACTTGTGAAACTATGAGCCAAAATAAACATTTTCTCCTTATAAATTGATTGTCACAGGTGTATTGTCACAGTGACAGAAAGCTGACAAACAGAAAAATTAAGAAAGCATTAAGAAAGCATTCTCATTTACAGTAGCATCAAAGAATAAAATACTGAGGATAAACTTAACTAAGGAGGAAAAAAAATCTTGGAATATATAGAAAACTCCAAAACACAGATAAAATACATGTCATATTCACGAATGATATAATAATACTGTTAAAATGGCAATTCAACCCAAAGTAATATAAAGACTCAATTCACTTGTTACCAAAATTCCCATGGTGTTTTTATTGAAATAGAAAACAACCTTAAATTTCATATAGAACCAGAGAGGATTCTGTATAGCCAAAGCAATCTTGAGAAAGAAGAAGAGAGCTGGAGGAATCATATGTCTTATTTCCACAATATATTATAAAGTTACAGAAATTGAAAAAGAGTGGTATTGGCATAAAGATAGACATATCAACCAAAGAAACAGAATAAAGATCAGAAATAAATCCATGAATATGCAGGCAACAGATGTTCCACCAGAGTGCCCAGAATCATGTATTCTGGGAAAGGATAGTTGTAACAGGGAAAGGATAGTCTCTTCAACAAATGGCATGATGAAAACTGTATTCCCAAGTCAAAGAATATAACTGGACTCTGTTGGCCACCATAGGCAAAACTCTACTCAAAAATGGATTAAAGGCACTCTAAATGTAAGACCTGGATCTGCAAAAACAGAGGACAAAATGGGAAAGCTTTATGACACAGGCTTGGCAATTATTTCTTAGATATGACACTAGAAATACAATAATATAAGCAAAAAATAGACAAGTAGTAGTACCTCAAACTAAAAACAGTGCTGCAGAACAAAAGAAACAATCACAAGTGAAAAGGTAACCTGTGGAGGGAAAGAAAATATTTACCAACTGTATATCTGAAAAGTGGTTAACTTCCAAAACATACAAGGGACTCCAGAAAACCAACAGTAAAACAACAAATAGCATAGGGAAACAATGGACTAAGGAGTTGAATACACATTTCTCCAGAGAAAGTCTACAAACAGCAAACAGGCTATGAAAATGCAGTTCACATCACTAATCATCAGGGAAATGCAAATCAAAACTAGGAGATATTGCTTCATACTTGTTAGGATGGTTAATATCTAAACAAATAGATATGTTGGTGAAGATGTGGAGAAAATGGAACCCTAAAGTGTTGGTGGGAATATAAAATGATATAGTCACTGTGGAAAGTCATGTGGAGGTTCTTACAAAAATGAAGACTACAACTACCAAAAGATCCAGCAATTCCACTTCTGGGTATTTATTCAATGATTTGAAATAAGAATATCAAAAAAATTTTCACTCCCATGTTTAATGCAGCATTATTCACAATAGCCAAAACATAGAAACAATATAAACAGATATCAATGGATGAGAGGAGAAAGAACACACACACACACACAAATGGAATCTCACTCAACCTTTAAAAAAGGAAATCCTGCCATATGCAGCAACATAGATGAACCAGGAAAACATTATGCTAAGTGAAATAAGCCATTTGCAGAAGAACAAATACTGCATGATTCCATTTAGATGGGGTATCTAAAACAGCCAAACTCACAGAAGCAGAGAATAGAATAATAGTTACCAGGAACTGAGAGCAAAGGAAAATGGGGAGTTGCCATGTAACTCATGTAAAATTTCACTTACAGACAACAAATAAGTTCTAGAGATCTGCTTTACAACATTGGGCCTATAGTTAATTGTGGGGGCATGCCACAAGATGGCGTGGAGCAGTCAGCTCAGTGCTGACCATGCTGCCCTGAGAAGCCACCTCCCCGCATTCTTATTGGCTGACCTCTGCCCCTGTACTGTTTTAGCTGAGTGACCCTATACTGTTTCAGGTGGACAGCCACTTCTGCATTATTAGCTTAGAAACCAGACACCACTAGACCCTCTTCCCTATATAAGCCTGTAAACCCCCTCAATAAATCGGTACTTGCTTAGACGAGACCCCCTGGTGCATGGTGGTTTGTGCCAGGCGGCCTGCCTCTCTCAGTCCAACCTCATCGGGGGCTCCCGGGGGGCTCCTCTCACTCACTGGCCGAAGGAGAGATTGCTACCTGGCTGGGGGAAGCCCGATATCTGGTGCCTGAGTAGGGACGTGAAGGACCAAGGAACCTGGAACATTGCAGGGACTTATATATAATTCGGCGGACTGGTTAATCAGGAGGAATCGAGGTAATGCATCCCCGGAGAGATGGGGCAATCTTCATTTTCTTCAAAAGTAGATGATTCTGCATTTAAAGCGCTGAAATACATGCTTAAAAGCAGAGGCTTAGAGATTTCAGATACGCAAGCCAAGGGAGTCTGGGAGGAGCTTATACACATAGCGCCACGGCTCCCAGGCGGCGAATTTCTTTAATGTGGATACTTGGAACAAAGTAGAACAACTGATCCGCAAGCGAGAAACTGATTTAGGAGAGAACTCTCCTGTAGGAATGTACCCCATGCTTATGGCTCTAAAAGGTTGTTTTGCGCCTGATCCGCCTGCTAGAACAAAGAAAGGGAATTCAACCCCTCTCCCTTCTGAGACGCGCTCTGAGAAGGGAACTCCTATCGGAGAACAAACAGCCCCTCCCTTCCCCGAGGTGCCCTCTGAAAGGGGACCTTTTATCGGAAACCTGACCCTTAGCTCTCTGGCTAAGGAGGAAAAGAGCAATCTTTTAGTACCTTCTGAGTGCTCTTCCAAAGTCCGGAGCCCACAGGGCCTTCCTCCCTCAGCTCCTCCAGGGGAATCTCCCGGCCCCCCGGCCATACTGTCTTCCTCTGACCCAAAGCCTCCCGCCACTTAGTTCAAACAGTGGGAAACAAACGCCGTTTGTTTCCATCTTGCCTTTGTTCTGATAGGAGGAAGCCACCGAGTAGGGAGGAGCCAATGCCATCTTGCTTTGAAGACAGATCCTTGCCGCTGACTCAGGGCCGGCTGCCTTCTTGTCCTCTCAGTGAAAATTGTAGCCTGTCATTTAGCAACACTTCCGAAGCCCCACCAGCACCCATTCAGGCTTTCCCTGTTAATGTTAACCCAGGAGGTAACAGACCAGCTGCTTGGTATCCATGGGAACCTCGCGATTTAAAGGAACTTAGAAAGGCTACAGCGGTAGGACGGACCAAATTCCCCTTGGGCGGAGTCTATCTTACAAGGTCTGGCATACCAGCAATACATAACCCAAGACTGGATAAACCTGGCAAGGGCTGTCCTTCCTGGGGCCCTATATGTAAAATGGTTTGCATATTTTACTGATGAGTGCCACCTACAGGCAGACAGAAATCAAAACGCTGATCCCATGGTCCCTATCACTTACGGGATGTTATTGGGAACTAGTGATCAATATTATACTGGTTTCCAACAAGCCGCAATTCCAGCCCCATATAGAGAACAAGTGAGGACATTAGGGCTGGTGGCTTGGAGAAGGTTAGAAGAA
The DNA here is from genome assembly GCA_004024805.1 of Geosciurus inauris. Lineage (NCBI taxonomy): Eukaryota > Metazoa > Chordata > Mammalia > Rodentia > Sciuridae > Geosciurus > Geosciurus inauris. Next base: position 106,393 of record PVHX01005556.1, on the reverse strand, counting down.
GGGCCTACGGAGCCTTCGATCTCTGGCATTACTCAGAAACCAGATGAAGAACTCACTTCCTTCACAGAGAGGGTGGGTCGAAATATCAAAAGAAAAGTCCCGGCTGGGCCCTTGCGGGAACAAATTATTAAAATGATGGTTTGGGAAGGAATGGCCACCGATCACAAGCTGGCATGCACAGGGTTAAGAGAACAATCACCAGGGCGCTGGATTGTAGCCTGTAAAGACATAGGGCCCTGTGCCCACCAATCTGAAGCGCTGACCATGGCTTTACAAGCCCAGGCGACTTCCATAATGGACCTTATAACAGAAGCTCTCACTAATGTTCTGGCATTCTCACAAAATAAGGAAGGAAAAACCTGCTATGGGTGTGGCCAATCAGGACATTTTAAAAGAGAATGTCCCAACCAAAACAAACCTAGAAGGCCAAATCAAGGGCAGCCCACTATTCAAACCCAGGGTCATCCTGCGCCCAAAACTGTCTGCCCTAGATGCCTAAAGGGATTCCATTGGAAAAAAGACTGTAAATCTAAATTTGATATTGATGAGAAACCTTTAAACTAGAGGAGGGGCAACCTCCGGCCCCGTTACCCAAAGGAGGAAAACAACATAAAAGACCCATTAGGTCACACTGGACTGTCCCTATAGTAGCTGGGGTCAGGCCCAAGATGGATATACATATTGGTGGAAAGAAATTTCACTACCTAATTGATACTGGTGCAGATCACACCATACTCAGAAAAGAGGAAATTCCTCCTCACTGGGAACTCATGCCAGGGCCTCAACTGTTGAGAGTAGGAGGTAACACCAAATCTGAGGAAACTAAAAAATATCTTAAATGGGTAGATGCAGACCAAAATGAGGGAGAAGTGCACCCCCTAGTGGCCACTGGGCTCACAGCCAACTTACTAGGACAAGACATATTAGGAGAAGCTGAAGCATTCATTACCACAGATCACAGGGCTCTTTATGAGGATATTCCAGAGAAAGAGGAATATCAACAACAGTTCAATTTGACTTGCTTCTCAAACTATAGAAGAGATCCTCTCTTTGAGTTCTCTCGTAGGGGGATTCCCACACCCAAGATACAGCCTCACCCCCAATCCTAAAGGCCACTGCTCCAATAATACCCATGGTGCCACCTATTCAATGGAAGCCTGGGGCACCCATATGGGTGGAGCAGTGGCCACTTCCTCAATCTAAGTTGACCTTGCTGAGGGACATCATAAAGGAACAATTGTCCCAAGGCCACACTCGGGCTTCTCTGAGCCCTTGGAATAGTCCTATTTTTGTAATTAGAAAATCTTCAGGAAAATGGAGAATGTTACAGGATCTCAGAAAAATCAACAAGAGAATGCACCTTGTGGGCATCCCCCTAAGGGCCCTCCCCTGGATTCCCTCTATTTCTAAGGAACTCAAACTTATAATAATTGATATTAAAGATTGTTTTTTCCCCTACATCCCCAGGACTGTGAGAAATTCTCCTTCTCCGTTCCTGCTACTAATTTTAAGGAACCTGATGAGAGATATGAATGGACTGTCCTACCTCATGGCATGGCAAATAGTCCAGCTTTCTGTCAGCACTATATGTCACAGGTCTTATCACCCCTCAAATCTCAGCCTGGACTGACTTTATATATATATATATGGATGATATAATATTAGGAGCCTTGACAGATTGTTAATTAAATGAGGCTTATGCAAAACTAAAGAGCCTCTTGGAGGGAGCAGCCTTTAAGATTTCCCCAGATAAAGTCCAAAATGTGCCTCCTTTAAAAATCTTGGGGACAGAATTAGAGCTAGATGCTATTTCCCCCCTCAAGCCTCAATTGGATGTCCAGTCCTCTTATTCTCTGACAGAGTTACAAAAGTTATTGGGAGAAATCAATTGGCTCCGTTCCTGGATTGAGACATCTACTGAGGCCTTACTTCCTCTCTTTAACTTGTTGCGAGACAAGCAACCCTCAGATATTATAGAGCTTTCCTTACCCCACTTAAAACTCTTAAAAGAAATACAACAGGCCATCAATATTGCTGTTTGCCATTTTGGGACGGATCCTGACATCTTGGTGGTCCCCCACCGACTTTCAGATTTCGAATAGATCCAAAGAAATCATTCTCGGGTGTCATGTGCTCTGGAGAGATTCCTAGGAAAAATTGACTGTCATTACGGGTCCTCAAAATGGGTCACATCTTACTCTCGATGGCAGTGGACACCACCCACTTTATTTTCTACCCGACCTCTGCCAGATGCTACTAATGTGTTCACTGATGGAGGCAAACAGGGGGCTGCTATCATAATTTACCCCCCGAGACTTCCCGAGTCCACTCTGCCAACTAAAACTCATCACTTTCTCCCGGCTGATGGCTCAGCTCAATATAAAGAACTACTTGCTGTTGCTATGGCTCTGACCCACGTTCATGACCCCATAAATCTTTTTTCAGACAGTTTATATGTTGTTAACTTGCTTCCTGCCTTAAGCCTGTCTTGCATACGCTTGGATTCAAATCCCATAACTCCTTTAATGATCCAAGTGAGGACACTCCTGGCTAAACGTTCTAACCTCATTTACTTACAGCATCTAAGGGGACATCAGAACTTACCAGGGTTTTTGGCCTCAGGTAAAGAAGCCGATCAATTGGCCACAATGGGCCCACAGGCCTTAAATGCTGAAACCCTGCCGGACACACAGTTAGCCCAAAATTTGCATGATCTCACCCACCTTAACTGGAGAGGGCTACATCATAAATTTCCTCTTGTCCCTATTAAAAGACTTAAAAAAGATTGTGCGCACCTGTAAATCTTGCATGCCCTTTTTGCAGGTGCCCCCTCTCCAGCCCGCCGGGGTCAATCCCTAAGGTCTTCAGCCTAATCAGATTTGGCAAATCAATGTCACACATTATGCCTCTTTTGGAAAATTAAAATATATATTCATGTCTATAAATACTTATTCTCATGCCTGCTGGGCCACTGCTCATGCTGGAGAAAAAGCTAAATATGCTGAAAGCCATTTAATACAATGCTTTGCTATTCTAGGGATACCTCTCCAAATTAAAACAGACAATGGCCCATGCTTTATTAGTAAACCATTACAAACCTTCTTCCAATCTTGGAATATTAAACACATCACAGGCTCGCCCTATAACCCTCAGGGACAAGCAATAATTGGGAGACATAATAAAACCTTAAAAGATCAATTACAAAAATAAAAAGGAGGAACAGACCCCCATACCCAACTAAGGTTGGCATTACTCACATTAAATATTTTAAATTTTTCAAAGGACCGTCCTCTGACAGCGTTCCAGAGACATTGGTCACAACAAGCACCATACGTTGCCGTGGAAGTTCAGTGGAAAGATCCCCTGACAGGCAACTGGAGAGGCCCAGACCCTCTCAAGTTCTGGGCGAGGATTTGGTTGTGTGTTCCCTCACGGAGAAAAACAACTTGTATGGATCCCAGCAAGAAATCTTAAATATATCCCATCTAAAAACCCCTGCCCAAGAGAAAGTCTCTCTCTTGAGGAATGAATATTTGTGTCTTGCAGGAGTGCCTAAATTGCTCTGGACTTTCTGCCTGGCCTGCATGGGACTACTCATCATTTCCCTGAAACTACTCATCACCTTTACTGTAGTAATCTGTATCTCAACGGGACTAACTCTCTTTAATCATACTGTAGTCCCCTAGTGACCATGAAGATATACATGTTTCTTTTCCTGGTCCTTGGTGGCCTTCCTCAAGGAAATAATTCCAACCCCCATCAGGCCTATAATATCACCTGGGAAGTATTCATCCCAGGCTCTGGAACTATTGCATCCAGTGTCACAGGGCTTCATCCAAAAACCTGGTTTCCTTCCCTGACAACCGACTTATGCAGATTAACTGATGGGTATTGGAACCTGCACTCATTAACGACAACTGGATCCCCTAATTGTGATTCTACTTGGGGGCTTAGAGCCTTGCAAAAGGAGGCCTTTTACATGTGTCCTGCACATACTAAGCGGCGAGGCTACGGGGGCCCCGAATCCTACTACTGTGCCACCTGGGGTTGTGAAACCATGGGTACAGTGCACTGGAAAAAGGGGAGCCTCGATGATTTCATCCAAGTCTCCCAAAAAGGGACACCCTCCTGTGACAGGTGGGGGGCCCTTTGTAATCCCCTCCTTATCACCTTTACGGATAAGGGAAAACATTCAACTGCTTGGGATGAAAGAGGTATTTCTTGGGGGCTACGGCTTCATCTAACAGGACACGCTAAAGGGCTTCTCTTTGGAATCAGAAGAAAAATAACAACTATTTCTCAAGCCATTGGGCCAAATAGGGTCATTACCCGCCCCCAAGGCCTTCATCCCTTGGCCAGGCCGGAGTCCCCAAAGACACAGGACTCCATAGGCCCCCAGGGTAATGCCCCTGTGACCTTCCCCCAAACCCCTGTTACCTCACCCCAGGGTCTCTCTATCCCCTCTCTAGGTCCTTCAAAGGGAACTCCCAACCCCTTGTGGGACGTTATTTCTGCCATGTATGATACCCTCAATGGGTAAAATTTCAGTTACAGACAACAAATAAGTTCTAGGGATCTGCTTTACAACATTGGGCCTATAGTTAATAGGTTAATTGCACACAAAAGAATTTGTTAAGAAAGTGGAGCTCATATTAAGGGTTCTTATCACCACAAAAATTGTATTAAAAACTGTCATATGATCACACTATTATGCTGTAACAAGCATCCATTTCATACATGTATAAAAATTATATCAAACAAAAAATAAGTATAATTTGTACCTTTAAAAGAAATATATTTTAAAACTGAATCATTGAAACAAATTGTATCTCTCTTCTCTATTAAGCACACATTCAGACTTTCTTACCATGATGAGTATCTCTGGTTTGTTTCTTGGACAAACCAATGGTATCTACTCCATTATAATAGAGATTTTCAAAACACCTGTGGAAGCTTTTATGTGGAACACCACTGATTTTCCATGTCCAGGAATCTCTCTAAAGCTGATGTTAGAAAGAAAAAAATGATATAAATAATATTGTGTAATTATTTTCTGATTATCTGCCCTAAATATTAATGATTTATAGATACAATTGTTTTTCAAATTTACTTTGCATATTATATTGTCATATTAATTTCAAATGAAGTTTTAAAATGCAGATTTATCATTGTCTTCATTATAGAGGTACTCAAGTCCCTTATAACAATTTCTAGTTATATGAGTCTTGTCATTATTTTTAGATGACAATATTGTCTCATTATTTCCATGGTGATCTGTGTAACAGCATATCCAAGTGTATCATCCCTAAAGAGAAGGGTAACAGTAAAACTCCATGTCCCTGAATGCTCCTTTCTGTTCCTAAAATTCTTGTCAAGTTAAGGAAACACTGAGAGCAAGCCTGGGCTGGAAAGTCCAGTTAGGTACCATCTTAAAGGACCTGGCTTTCTCTTATGTACAATGGGAACCAGGGCTAGTTAGTGCTATCTGTAGAAAGCTACTTTCTTACATGTACACCAGGATAGTTGCTCCTTAGGATGCTGGTCAGACATGCTAACTAATCAGCCTCTGCAGTCTAAGATATAAAACTCCTCTCTGAGTAGGGACTGGCACAGACTGAGGGTACTGTGGAAAGGATATGTGTCAACAGTCCAGCTGGCAACCACTGGACAAATTGTCATGAGGAACAGAGGCACTGGTTGGCAAAGCACCATGAGGGCCAGAGGTGCTATCTGCAAACCTGTCACTACTGAACTCTTCTTGGAGCCAAGCACTGATCTCTTGTGAGATTTCCCCAATAAACCACATGTCTCTCACATTGTCTATGGGCACTTTCTTTGGCTTTCCCACAACCTACCTCACTGCCCTGGCACAACAGGGCAGTGGACACGATACCTACTTTATCAACCTTTAAAGTAGCCAAACTTTAGGGCACTGGTCTTTTCCATATCACTGTTAGGTTAGAAAATTCTATTCATTGATAATCTTATTCAAGAGCAGGATCTTCCATTGGTCTCCTCTATTGAGTCAAATTAATGTTAATATTTTCTGGTTTGCTTGTTCTATCTGATACATGTGCTTAGCAGAACCATCAGAACAAATGCTATGCTTCAGTGTGCAGTAGATATATTTGAGTAATACACTGCTAACATTGTTAAGGCTTCAGAAATCCTAGGAAACTGTTATTTTGATTTGTCTGCATTTGTCTCTCTGGTGAATAAATCAGGTTACTTGTTGATTATTCCTCCGCATTATCCTAGGTCATTTATTCTGTTTAGGACAGTCCTACAAGCAAAAAGAAATTTCCAGGCCTCACAGTCTAAAAAAAACAGATGTAATATAGAAGAATTATCTTTTAATTTGTTGATTGTTGTATTTATTGGTAGTTTTTCATCCAAAAACTTCTTAACTTCATGGTGTGAGTGCTTATTCTCATCTAAGGACTAACATTCATAAGAATGAATGTCTTAGTAGTGTACATTTGTACAGTCATGAGCCACATAACGAAATTTCATTCAATGATGGACCACACATCTGTAGGCATCCCATAAGTTGCCTAGTGATGCCATAGCTATCTAGGTTTGTATAAGTATACTCTATAATGTTCACACTATAATTAAATCACCTAATGATCCATTTCTCAGAATGTACTCTTGTTGATAAGCAGTGTTCAACTGTGCCTACTAGGTGATAATAACCCATAGGAAATAATCCACCAGATTCTAAATTCCTAGGAAAGGGTAGGTATTCCCTGATGTAAGAGTACTTTCTCTAGAGGGTTATGTTGCATTTCAGTGCTAAAATCTATAATGTCTGCACTTTATGATCAATATCAAAAGGCTGGCCTCTCCCTTTACCTGGAAAAGGTAAGTGTGCTTGTCCACCATGAAGTTGATATGTGTATTGAGGAGCTCAATGAGGACAGAATGCCAGTGCCAGTCACAGCAGACTGGCCAGGGTGAGGGTCACTTGGGCATCAGGAGAAGGCAGGTTAGTATCACCCGAAAAGAGGGGTCAATACTGTAGTTTCTACTGGGAGGTTTGTCACAGCAATTACACTTTCCTTACATCCTTCTATCCAAAAGAACTAGTCAGCTAGTTCAATGTTAGACACAATGTACTTCTGACTTTTGAGCAATTTCTTCTTTCTTATTTGTTCTTCTTGTTTCTGATTATATTTTCATTCAATTTGAAAATATATTCCTCTTAGGAAAAAGAAAGTTAATGGTATTACTTCAAAATTTTACAATGACCCATTCTTGTCTTTATAAGATTATCAGGTTATTTATTTAACAGCTGATGATAGTTCTATACAATTATCAAACTATAACACTGTTTACATAAATATATGGTTAAAACAGACACCTTGCCCTTAAGACTCCCAACAGTAGAATGAACACATTCCCCTTGCTTAGACAGTTCTCATTTATACGACTCTAAGGAATTACTTATACCACTCTAAGGAATTATTTATAAGGCTTTCTTTCATTCTTAAACAGATTGGTTTCAGTTTAAATTACCTACTTAGGAAAAAATTAAGTATAAAAATCATTTTCTTTTAAGTAATCACATTTTAAAAGTCAATTCCTTGTCCTTTTACTTGAATTGAGGAACAAGATGAGTTTTCCTTTAACTAATTCCAGGATTATGTGTTTTCCATTTTTTCCTTCTCTGTGGAGTAGAATCCCACCACTCTGCCTCATTTTAAATTTCAAAGAAGTAATCTCCTTCATTGTACTGATGTATTTCTGATTAATCATGTACAACAAGAAACTTTTTCCACCAAAATTAACCATTTCACAGCCTATAATGGAAGACATCAAAAAGTGATTCTAAATATATTTTCATTATTGCACTGAAATGTATATGTCAACACACATATACATAGATAGTATATTTCCGGTTTGCTTAACATAGGTGGAAATATACAATGCCAACTTCCTCTTGATACCAGAGTTAACAGACATCATCTCCCCTGTTTGCTTTTTCTAACACTTTTTCTAAGACACTATCATATAGAAATATTTCTGTTCCTTTCCTTCCAATTGCACCTATCTTTGTGTATAAAAAGTGAGGATCAGGGAAGAAGCTGAAGTTAATTCCCCTTGCACAAAGTCTCCCTGTATATTTCACATTCACTCAACACTACCTGTGTTTGGAAAGGATACAATAGTTCTCACTCACTGGTAAAAGATGTTACTCAATGTAAATGGCTTAATTCCTTGTGACCCAGTGGTTTAGACAATTAACAGTTCTACCTTAACATACTTGTGCCCAGTCATAAAGGTCAAGTAAGCACACCCTAGATTTACTAAATACCATTTTAAACTCATGCTAATACTAGCATATACTTTTTCTCAACATTGTGGCTGAGTCAGAGCACAAAAAGGCACACTTATTTGATGTTGCACCTCAGTAACTATGAAGGTCATTTCACTGGGACACTGATATTTTTCTCTGAACTTATTGACAATGTCTTATCTTTTTGGATCAACACTACTTGTAACAGTTCAAGCCAAAAAGTTAAATTTTATCATTAATATGCAGGGTTTGAGTATAGCTCATTGTAAGTGATTGTCTAGCATGTATAAGGCCCTGGGTTTGATCTCAAGCATAACACACACACACACACACACACACACACACACACACACACAAAACCAGTCCAAAACAACTGCTAACAGGACAGAACAGTACAAAGAAATTCATAGAATATGACACTATAGTGCAAGCCTACAATGCCAGGGACTTGAGAGGCTGAAGCAGGAGGATCTCAAGTTTGAAACTGAGCAATTTAGGGAGACTCTGTCTCAAAATAAAAAATGGGCTGAGAATATAGCTCAGTGGTAGAGCACACTGGGTTTAATTCCTAGTACTGAAAAAATGATTAATTACTAATTTTCAAAAGGAGTTTGTATTGCCTATAAAAAATCTCCTAAATTTTTCACATTTCTAAAATTAAAGAATGGAGTAATATCTGTCTTTTAAAAATACATGTGTAAGAAGTAAAGACAATGCAAATAAAAACGAACTTGGTGTCTTTCAAACCAATGTTATTTATTTTTCCAGAAAGTTGTGGCCAGTGTACACATGGACATATATTTCATTCAGGTTAAAATATTTATATTAAGCAATTTATGTTCACAACTAAAAAGAATCATCCATTTTGTGCCTTTTTAAATTCAGAAGTTCAATTCAGATGTCCAGTGTGTAATACACAAAAACTTCTTTGTCTAGAAATCATGTAAACTAAATAATTACTCTTCATTTTACAATTAAATGAATGTGCCTGGTAAGAATATAACTAGTCAAGTTCAAATGAAGTTCTCTAGCTTATTAGATGGCAATATGATAATGAAATCCTGGTAACAAAGACTTTAAATGATTTCACATTTTAACAGTATGTATTCCTATGTATGTCACTGACTGCATTAAAATAACTAAGGCTTGCTTTTGCAGTTAGTCAACAAGGAAATTTTTGTTCTGTACATGATTTTGCCAAGATTATTTTGGTCAAAAGGATTTTACTCTCATCCTCCCTATGGTTCTGCAATAGTTAAATGATTTAAGCATCAGAATCTTCAGGAGTGTTTGCTGCACACAGATTGCTGAAATGCAGCCCAGAGTTTCTGACTGAACAAATCTGAGGTAGAACCTGAGAATCTGCATTCCAAAGCATTCTCTCCAGGTGTCCATGTGCTTGAGCTGGTGATCATACTTTGAGATCCATGGAGTAGAGAAAATTTTATTGGGTAACAGAGATGCAAAATAATGGTTTTAAAATCTTTTGTCCTAATGCTTTGAGTTATTTTCTATTGTGATCTCTAACACTTTATTTAGAACAATCAATCAAATGTTAATCACCAAAATATATCTTATGAGGCAAATCTAAAATGTTGGCAGATTTTTTAAAGCTTACTGGGTGACCAAATTAGAATATAGATATATGGCAAAATGAGTATAATAAAAGTACTTAATCATAGCGATCCCTGCAGCAGCCTTAGTAATTGAAAATCTTAAAGGACAAAAAAACTGAACTTCATAGGGTGGTGGCTCAGTGGTAGAGCGCTTGCCTAGCATGCGTGAGGCACTGGGTTCGATCCTCAGCACCACATATAAATAAATAAAAAATAAAGGTCCATCAACAACCAAAAAAAAAATTATAACAAAAAAACAAAAAACTAGGGCTGGGATTGTAGCTCAGCGGTAGAACGCTTGCCTCGCATGCGTGGGGCCCTGGGTTCGATCCTCAGCACCACATATAAAGCAATAAAAAAAATAAAGACATTGTGTCCATCTACAACTAAAAAAAAAAACATTAAAAAAAAAAAACACAAAAAACTTAACTTCAGCTTCTGGGGTTTAAAAATGATAGACAAGGCACTGCCGCTCGCAGTTCCTCCAGCGCCCTCCCTAGCCAGCGCTGGAGCCCGGGCAACGCGGCGCTGGGTTTTTGGTCCCCACTTCCTGGTGTCCCGCGCGCCTTTTGTTCAATGTGGCAAGTCCCGCAGCCGTGAAGGCGGGCTCAGCTCTGCCGGCGTGAGCGAGCCCCCAGGGACGCCTTCCAGGGACAGCCGAGTTTCCCCGACGAGGTGCGGACTGCTGTGCAAACGCCCTAAGCGGAGAGAAGGCAGAGGATGCCCGGGTCTCTGGGCCATTTCTCCCGCTGGCCTCGCCTAGCAGGCGAGGGCACACGTACTGCCTCTAGCAAGGAGTGCTGCGCCATACCTAGGCTGCGACGCCGGGAGAAATCTAAACACTTTGCGGGATTTCCCTAAACGAGGCCCGGCCACGCTTCCTCAGGGCCGCAGGCGCGTATTGGCGGGTACCTTCTGATTTCGGGGAATCTCGCTGTTGTGGAGCTAAACTGCAGGGGGAAGGATTGGGCATCTGCTCCCCCCGCCCCCCGCCCCCGGTCTGGCCGGCTTGGCCGCCCCAGAGCCACCCAGGGCCGCCCCGCACGCCCTCACTCCACCCCTACTCCAGCTCCCCCCAGGAAGGCTGTCCTTGGAAAATGGAATGCCCCAGGCCCATGATCACTCCTCTCCTTCCACATTCTCTCAGTCTGAGGTCTCCAGTGGCCCTCTCCTTGCCCACCTCTCCTGGGACTTCTAGCTCCTGAGCGAAGGTGAGGGGATCACTCGGGTAGCTGCTGCCCTTCCTCAGAAAGGACAACAGAACTGAATACTGAAAACCAGTCTGGCTCCCCAAGCCCAGGAGAGTTAGTGTCAAGAAGGAAGGGTTTCACAAACGATAAATGGGCTAAGGAGCTGAACAATTCTCAGAGAAAGATATACAATCAACCAACAAATATGAAAAAAATGTTCAACTCTAGCAATTAGAAAACTGCAAATCAAAACTAAGATTTCATCTCACACCAGTCAGAATGGCAATTATCAAGAATACAAACAAGTGTTGGCGAGGATGTGCGGGAAAAGAAAGTCATACATTGCTGGTGGGCCTGCAAATTGGTGCAACCACTCTGGAAAGCAGTATGGAAGTTCCTTAGAAAACTTGGAATGCAACCACCATTTGACCCAGCCATCCCACTCCTCAGTCTATACCCAAAAGACTTAAAAACAGCATACTACAATGATTCAGCCACTTCAATGTTTACAGCAGCTCAATGCACAATAGCTAAACTGTGGAAGCAACATAGATGCCCTTCAATAGATGAATGGATAAAGAAACTGTGATAAATATACATAATGGAATATTACTTAGCATTGAAAGAGAATAAAATTAGGGCATTTGCAGGTAAATGAATGGAGTTAAGCAAAGCAAGCCAATCCCAAAAAACCAAAGGCCGAATGTTCTCTCTGATAAGCAGATGCTGATCCATAATAGGGGAGGGGGCATGGGAAGAATGGAGAAACTTTGGTCAAAGGGGAAAAGGGTAAAGGAGGATATGGGGGCAGGAAAGATGGTGGAATGAGATGAACATCAATGTCCTAGATACATGTATGACTGCACATATGGTTTAACTATGTTGTGTATAATCAGAGAAATGAAAGTGTGCTCCATTTGTGTACGATGAAACAAAATGCATTCTGCTGTTATATATGCCTAATTAGAATAAATAAATTTTAAAAAAGAAAGAAAAAAAGAAGGGTTTCAGCCCTCAGTGTCTCTGTCTTGAAGGGTTGAAACCACCCATTCTGGGTTGCTCACCTGCTCTGGGGAAGTTAGAAGCAGAAAGCCTACCCTGCCTGAGGTGCTGCATCAGGCTTCTGGTTGAGAGAAATCCCAACCTGACAGCTGTTGGCACAACAAACCAAGGACTCAAGACCTCTGTTTCCTCAACTATGAAATGACAATACTGCTACCTTGCTGGTTTGTTTTGCAGTGATGGGTAAAGTGCTGTGCCTCATTCTGGCACCAGACGCTGCTGTTTTGAAGGTTTCTGCCCCCAGAGTCTAATAATGAACGTGGTGACACCTTCCCCCTTTGTATCCTTGAGATTACCTTAGAGAAAGGGAACAGAAGAAGGGATTCAGAGAAGCAGCTGTAACCCCTCCTAACACTCCTGCCTCAGGACACCTTGCTCTAGTTCTTGCATAGAAGCTCCGAAGTGGCAGCACTGATGTCTTCTTTGGGTCCCCAAGACTTGACCTTGGAGGTGCTGAGCAGAATGGAGGAATTATACAGGGCTGGCCAAGGCCATAGTCTAGCCCTTGGTCCTCTTGATAAGGGCAGTAACTTTACTCCTGTAACTTTACTTCACAACTAGACCTTGCCCTATTTGTACTCCTAAAGACTGGAGTAGGTGCTTATTTTCCATGCAGAACTCTGGCCTGGCAGGGTTTTCTTTACCTTCCCACAGCTGCTGACTAAGAAGTAAATAGCTCTTCCAGGTGTATCACTCCCCTCAGCCCAGCTCTCCATCTAGGGCAGCACCCAATTGCAGTGATACAGGCTATAAACAGACATAATTAATGCAGCATCCCACCTGTCACTCACTCTACTCCCTCCCTTTCACAGATGAGATGAATGGGTTAATCCAATTCTATTAGCACTAGAATTCCAGTGCTGTGACTGATGCAAAGCCTGGATCCTGGAGACCAGCAGGAATGGGTCACAGCTGTCTCCCAGATAGTGGTGGATCAGGAGCTAGGAGAGGCAAGGGGGCAGCAGGAAGGAGACTAGCTGGGTGTGAAGCAAAATACAAGGCACTGAGGCAATGGAATAGGGAGGTAGGTTTGGGTGCTTTAAATGATAACAGAAGTGAGAACGTGCTCCAGGAAACAAGACCTTCCAAGCAAGAAGAGCAGAAAACAAGTGACTCCTGAGTCACGACATCTATTTTTTATGTGGTAGAGAGATACTTGTCCCATCCCTGAGAACCTTGTACAGCCCCTAAAAAATTGAGAATAAGATTAGGGAGAGGAACTTTGCATCTCTTTCAGTATTAGGAAACAAAAACGTTTGTAGTAATTCACCTGTATGTGCACATGTATACATAATGACCACCTTTCCATGTCATAAATGTACAACTGAAATATAATATGTATTGGGTACATATTTTCTATAAGGATAAATAATCCCCTACTGTAGGACATTAAGGTTATTTCCATTTTCTCATAATACAAACAACTCTGTTAGCTAAATCTTTGCATACATCAATACTTTTTTGCTTAGGAGAAACTCCTCAGTGTTAGGATTTACCAATGAAACTGTCATTTACATCTTTGAACTGTTCTTTAACATTTTTTGTTCCCTTTTAGCTTTAGGGATTCTTATTTTGAAACCTGGAAAAATCTGCTTATCATGATTGGAGATGCTATGGTCTAGTTAACCTCTGCTTAAGTACCTGAAGATTTTATTATAAATGCTTTCAGTGAATTCTCTTACAAAAGGATTCCCTGTGATGCTATGCTTAACAAAGGGTCTTCCCTATGCTCTTAGTAACTCAGGGTGGGTGCTCTTCCCTCTGATTCAATGTACTAATCATCTCTAATTCCAACCATCTTCTCTAGGCAGATGTCCTCCAACCAAGACCCCTCCCCCCAAAAAAGATAGACAAAATTCAGGAACTTATTGAAGTCTGGAATATTAGGCCCTCTTACTCTTTATCTGTAATTATCTGCATAACTCTCAAGCCTGTTACTGTACAGACCCCTGAGCTGATCTATACAGGGTTGTTTAAAAAAAGAAAACATGAATACTAAAGAAATGCAGCAGAAAGCATGCATGGCCTGCACGGCCTGAAGTACTGAGCATCTGGCCTTTTCCAGATGTTCCCCACTGCTGCTCTACAAAACTAGCCAATGATGGTTGCTGGGCTTGTGCTAACTATTCAGAGGTGATGGTGATAAGAACCAGCTCACAACCAGACATCTTGACATCCAATTTTTATTTCACTGAAAATCTCATTTTGTTTAGCACTTCAAAAATTATTTTTGTTGGCCTCCACATTGCACAATTCAGTACACTCTTTTTATGACTGTAGTTGGAATATAGATTTTAGTGCCTGGCTATGTATTTCTGTGTACAATTATAAAATATTGGTCTTGATATAGACAGAAATTCTTCTTTGTGGGATATTATTAAAACTCTATCTTTTCCAGTTGGGGAATATCATGCTAAGTCAAGTAAGCCAATCCAAAAAAACCAAATGCCAAATGTTGTCTCTGATAAGTGGATGCTGAGCCATGATGTGGGGGAGGACACGGGAAGAATGGAAGAACTTTGGTCACAGGGGTAGGAGGGGGAGGGGCAGGGAGACAGTAAAAATGGTGGAATATGATGACCATCATAGCCTTAGCTTTATGTATGACTGCATGTATGTTGTGATTCTACATCACATACAACCAGAGAAATGAAAAGTTGTGCTCTGTGTACAATGAATCAAAATGCATGTTGCTATCATGTATACCTAAGTAGAATAAATAGATAAAATTATTTTAAAAAGAAAAAAACTCCATCTTTTCCATCTTCTGTCCTCTCAACTTAATTCAATTCATTCCAAAACTATAGCCGCATTCAATGAATACTTATGTAGCACCTAACAGGTGTCACCACTGACTATGTTGGATGCTAGGATAAGCAGGGACCAGGACAGCCTGGCCCAAGCCTCTCAAAGCAACAATTCTCTCATTCTCTGGTACTTTCTTAATCATATTGCCATGAAGGAACACAATTCATAGAAAAAATATTTAAGTCTTATGGGCTAAGGAAACTACAGCAACAAGAAAACAGCTTAGAGCTCAAAATAAAAGAAGCAGGAGTAAGAAGGCTCTCCTTTGGTGACACTGTCCAAAAATAAAGAATGCAAAGAATCAAGGGAATCTTGATGACCTGCCAGTCATATACCTTTCACATAAAATTTGTGAATATGTATCAGAAAGTAGCCAGCCATGACTTCAAGTTTATAATAAAAGAAAACAAATTAACACAACAGATGGTTTACAACAGGAATAGTTACATTAGAAACTCTATTACAGGCCTCACCAAAGGTAATCATTTTGGTAAAATGTTATTTCCCTATACAACTAGATCTGAACATCTGAAAACAAATCAGTGTCAGGAAATATTTTTAAAAAAATTAGCATTAAACAGAGTTTTTAAAAGCAATAAATTAAAAATAAATGTAAAATTAAACAAAAATCATATTTTGGGAGAGAAGGTATTTTCCTCAATAGTCAATAGCAGTAAGTTCTCTGAGAGCATTGATGAGGAAGCTCCCTCAGGCAGGGTTTCTTGAACTTATCTATTTACTAAGTAGAATCTTCCTTGACCTTTGTGCCACTGATCTCAGTGTTACCTGGAGAATTAAATTATCTAAGATGCCCTTTTTTCTATCAAACCACTATTATAAGACTTTTATTATTGAATTATTAAACAAGTAAAACCTTATTTATCCATAATGGATATAAATAATCTATTATAATATGTGTATGAAAATATCCAAATACATAAAATTATAACTTAGCTTCCCATTTAGAATGCCTTTTACAAGAGTCTTCATAAAAAGTGTCTCTGTACATAATTCAACTATTTCAATCATTGGGGTATTTGAAAACAGAAGCTACTTATTACGCATGCAAAGTAGGAAGTGACAGTTACCCCAGGCGTTAAGACTACCAACCTACATTCCAAAAAGTGGGAGGAAATACTTATTTCACTTTATAATCAATAACTTTCTTAATAGATTAAATTTGTATGTTTCAGTCTCTAACAGTAAACATTAAAGTAGGCCCATGTGTAATAATCAATTAGGTAAAGGAATCCATCTAACCAGTAGTGAGGCTAAATTTGTGCTGACACATTTCCACTCTCTTAATCTAGTCCACAAAACGCCATTACAAACAATGATAATGACAAACAAAGTGCAGTAGCTCAATGAGTGGGCTGCGGAGCTCTTCTGGGAAGGTTGGATCCCTGGTTCCACCTTGGAAGTCTCACTCAACCCCTTTTGCCTCAGTGTCCTCATTCATATGGGATAAAAGAGTCCTTCCTCATAAAGCTGTCATTAATATCAAACCAGTTAGTGTCTATGGGGTGTGAAAATATGGTAAATCCTCAGTGGGATTAGTTACATCATTATTGTTGGTGCATTGGGCAAAGAAAATGAGGTGAGACCATGGCTAAAAACTACCCTTACGACTTGCTTTTGACCAAGATGGGGTAAAAGGAGAATTTAAATATTTAAATTCTCTCTGAGTATTTAATGATGATTTTTTAACAGGTTTACCCCTCACTTGAAACAACCAAAAATTTAAAAAAAAATGAAATAATGGTTTTCAAGACATTTGCTATTAAGCAGTAAAGGAGAGTGAAATGCATAAGAGATGAGAGACAAGATGAGCCTTAGGACTGCCTGAGTCATGACTTTCAGAGAGTTTCTAGGGCATGGAGCAGGAAGGGGAAACTGAGGCAGAGACCAGAGACTTCCTGGGTTGAGAAGAGCATGAAGAGTCTGTTAAAAATTTGACAGCTAGAGTCCCCAGGCAGAGAACAGGAGTGGAGAGAGACAGAAACCATGAAAGAATGCAAATGGTTTGCGACACAGCCCTCAGAACAATGAGCTGCATGTTGATGGGTGCACTCTTAAGGAAATGCAGCAAGACTGAGGAAAGAAGCTTTTGGAAGGACCAGCTGGAAGTAGTACTTCCCGTGCAAACAGGTGGGGCATGGTGCAGAATGCTCATTGGAAATGATATGAGCTAGAAAAGACTGGAGCTTCTGTGTTAAAATCCTGAATTCTAGGTTCTTCCAACCTAGAATTCTGTGCTGGGTGAAAATAATTTGCACAAATGAAGGTAAAATAAGCACTTTTCAAACATACAAATACTGAAAGAGTTCCTCACCAGCAGATCATTACTAAAAGAAATGTTAAAAATAAGTCATTGAGGCAGAAGAAAAATTATTTAGAAAAATATGGCTCTATGCAAAATACAGAACATAAAAATTTACTTAAGTGTGTGTGTGCGTGTACATGCATGCACTTAAAATTTTTTAAAGAGGTACCTTTTGAAAAGATAGTAAGTACCTTTTGTAAGTTTGTACTCATCAAATTTTCTCTCCAAAAAAGCAATGATAGAACTGAGGGTGGGGATGGTCAAAAACAGTAACTGAAGGAATCTGGAAAATGACAAAAGACACATTATAAATTGAGAAACATTTGCCCAAGAAAATCTATTGAATCTCTGTTTTCATACTCAACCTGTCTCTAAGGAATCTATGTTTTCCCTCTCCTGCACAGCCTCCTTAGCAGCTAGAGGGCAGAAATCAAGCCTTATGGATTTTCCTTAGCATGCTGACTTTCACAGGGTAAATATTCTCTAAATAGCAACCGTAGTGAACAGAGCTAATGCTTCTTCTAACTTAATATGACTATTTTCTATGTCTTCCACAACAGGTTAGGACAACCTAGACCAACGCTCTCTAAAAACTAAAGATCATTATAAGCTTCCAGGTTTTTCTTCATCAACAAAGGGAACTACTCCCATTCTCATCCCATGTTGTTATATTTCTACTAATATATTTTCTAAACTCAAGTCTACCTAGAATAGGGCCAGTACTGGAAAGAAGGTGGTTCTATATGTACCCTCTTCTCTCAAAATTCTCTTCAAACTTTTCAAATTACACATTCCTTATTTTTATGGGATAACAACTGGGTTACAAATATTGGCATATATGCTCACTGTTAAATAAAGCCTAATTTTCCCCTGTAACATTCAATATTTAAATTGTTTTAAAAAAGTCAACTACACATCCCACTCCATTCATTGTATTATTTCCTTCCTTTTTTTTTTTTTTTTTTTGTACTAGGGATTGAACCCAGGGGTACTTAACCACTGAGCCACATCCTCAGCCCTCTTTATATTTTATTTTTATACAGGGTCTTGCTAAGATGCTGAAGCTGGCTTTAAACTTGCAATCCTCCTGTCTCAGCCTGCTGAGCCACTGGGATTATAGGCATTCATTTTATTCTTTTGTTGTTGTTGTTGTTAATGGAATTTTATTTTATTTATTTATATGTGGGTGCTGAGAATAGAACCCAGTGCCTCACACATGCTAGGTAAGCACTCTACCACTGAGTCACAACCCTAGTCCTATTCATTTTATTCTTAATGCCTGACTTGAAACAGGGACAAGATGTGCTAACATATGAATAATGGAGTCACAAACTCCAGGGCATTCACCACCTCTGCATCTATCAATTCCACATTCCCAACAATTCACTTAAATTTGCTTCCTTCCTTCCTGGCCTTATTCAAAAAATAATAGAGTAAATAAATGGAGTACAGTAAAATAATGGAGCCAGTACCATACAATCTGGTAAGAAGAGAACATGTTGCTGCAGGATCACTAGAGAATGACACTGATCAAGAACCCCAAAAGTCAAAGAAGGCAGAAAAGAAAGGGCAGAAGAGATGGAAAAGATGATCAACCTCCCTAAAACCTGGGAGGGTGGGGCTTCAAAGCCCAGCATCACAGGATGTGGATTTGGAATTCTCAGATCATACATTAATACTATTAAAACCTGATGAAAATGGATGACAAATGAAAAACAGAACATTTTAGAGTGAAATACAAGGCCAGAGACAAGACTGCAGGTAATGATGAAATTAGACAGATGGGGCTGCCAGAAAGCGGACTCTAAGAAGTGTACTGCCACCCTTACCCCACCTCATCCTTGGTTTTGAAATGACAGAAGGGCCTTTGAGGTAGGGAAAGCATATGCCAAGCCAAGAAACATACAATGGTCAAAGGAATAATGAATAGCATTCCAAGTGGAATTTTAAAAACTGAAGCTGGGGGCTGCGATTGTGGCTCAGTGGTAGAGTGCTTGCCTCGCATGCGTGAGGCCCTGGGTTCGATCCTCAGCACCACATACAAAGCAATAAAATAAAGACATTGTGTCCATCTACAACTAAAAAAAAAATTTTAAAAAAATGAAGCTGAAAAGAGAATTCACATCTAAGAATCATGATATGCCAAGAAAAGCAATTTGGATGTTATCTGCAATACAAACAGCAGTGGGAATACAAATTGAAAAGAAAATAACTATCATTTTTTGTTATAAACCATATCATATTAAATTATTGTCAAAATAAGAATGCAAAGTTCTGTTTGAATAATCTTTTTTTTTTTGGTTACTGGAGATTGAACTCAGGAGTACTTGACCACTGAGCCACATCTCCAGCCCTATTTTGTGTTTTATGTGGAGACAGGGTCTCACTGAGTTGCTTAGTGCCTTGCCATTGCTGAGGCTGGCTTTGAACTCGCGATTCTCCTGTCTCAGCCTCCCAAAGTGCTGGGATTACAGGCGTGCACCACCATGCCTGGCAATAATTATTCTTACTACTACTACTATTAAAAACAAGACAAGGCAGAGCCCCTACTATTCAAGGATGCACTGTGACTTTTTGTTGTTGTTGTTGTTGTTTGGTTGGGTTTTTTTGTTGTTTTACAAAAGTTAGTGATTGTTATACCTGTATTTTTTACAGAGCTTCTTGTGGCCAACAGATCCTCTTGCTGATCTTATGGGTACATACAGGTGTCTTGACAGCTGCATTCCTTCCTGGGAAAGGTTCCCAACTTTGGACTTTCTGGTACCAATGTTTAACCCAAGGAGCTGGAGTAATACCTCCTCTTGAAGACCATCAAGCTAATGGGAAATCCCCATCAAAGAGTATGTTCTGTTTTGAAACCATAAACCTAAATCCATTTCCAAACTAATGGGAGAAGGAAGAGGTTACTGTCACGGGAGCAAGAGAAACTCTAAATATCAGGTACCTCAGACACATCAGCAGGGAACACCTCTGTAAATCTAAGAGATGGATGAATGGACTAGGAAGGAAGGAAGGAAGGAAGGAAGGAAGGAAGGAAGGAAGGAAGGAAGGAAGGGAGGGAGGGAGGGAGGGAGGGAGGAAGGAAGGAAATGACAATGGCAAGAAGGAAAAGACCTTGACAGTAACAAAACAGCATCTGTGTTAAATGCTTCCAGAAAATATGGAAAGCAGTGGAAGAGTCAGAAAACTGAATAAAAAGAGGGACATGTATGTGATGTCACCAGGAAGGGGAAATGAAGCCAAGACTAACACAGTCCTGGGATGGAGCTCTTTGGGTAAACCTGAAACCACTCACTGTGTGTGAAATTCCCAAAGAGAACAGGATAGTGTTCAAAACTTACTATGTCTTACAATGCCATTGCCCCCTACACTAACAGAACCCCTAACTTCCTGCTCCCATGCTTTGTGCCATGAGCACTGACTATAGTTTGCCTCTGGGATGTTGTTCCAAGGCCCACATGTTAAAGGCTTTGTCCCCAGCTTGGCACTGTTGGAAAGTGGTAGAACCTTTGAGAAGTGGAGTTTAGTGGGAAGAAGTTAGGCTATTTGGCTGTGCCCTTGAAGGAGATATTGAAACCTTAGGACTATCCTTTCTGTCCTTGCTTCCAGGTCACCATGAAGTAAGTAGCCTTATGCCAAAACACACTCCACACCACTACGCAGTGTGCTGCCACAGTCCCAAAGCAATGGGACCAAGTGACTATGAACTAAACCTCTGAACCTCTGAGTCAATATAAGCTTTTCTTTTCAGGTTGATTATCCCAGGCCTTGAGGCACAGTTGTCTCAAGCAGTCAGTGTCCAATAATTTATTTATTTTTCTGTACCAAGAATTGGACTCAGGGGCACTTGACCACTGAGCCATATCCCTAGCCCTATTTTGTATTTTATTTACAGACAGGGTTTCACTGAGTTACTTAGTGCCTCACTTTTGCTGAGTCTGGCTTTGAACTCATGATCCTCCTGCCTCAGTTTCCCCAGCCACTGGTATTACAGGCATGCGCCACCATGCCCTGCTTCCAATAAATTTTTATATGATAAATGAGGGAATAAAGAAATGACTACATAAATAGTGTTATAGTAATGAGAATCAAATTTGGAAAGAAAATGCAGATCTGTTCTTAAATACTAGATCCAATATGTAATAGCTTGGGCCTGAGGTATGGAAGGTTGACTTGACTGAAAACCAAGCCACTGGGTTAGCTGCCAGTTTTCTAGACAGTATTTTATTCAATTTTTCCTTTTGTGTTAATTTGAGAAACACAAAAATGGTAACAATATGATTGATTTGCACGTACATTTCGCTGAATGCTCTTAGTCTGTGCTTTATGCTCACCTTGGCTGCAAATTTCACTACTTTTATCACCAGTTGAAAAAAGAGGGACAATGTAATATCCAAATGACATTTTTTAAGTCAAAAGTATATTAAGTTGCAACGCACTGTACAAAATAAGGTTCCAAAGGGAAGAAAACAGAAAAGTGGAAGGAGAACCAAGTCATCCTGGGGTATGGTGAAGACAGGACATCTGCACCCAGAAGTCATGGTGTGTCCCACACTAAGAGCCATCTCAGCATCAGAAACAGCACAATCAGTCACAGTAAATTACTGTTGTTGATACGAACATCATTAGTTTTTTTTTAAGTGCTGACTCTGAAGCAATTATTCGACTAACCTCTTAAATTCCATTCAAGTCAAAGAAGTCAACTGTATCACAAAGAGCATTATGGAGGCTTTCTGTTAAAAAACAAATCTACTCCACAGTAATGTAGGGGATGAAAAAGTTGCATTCAGTTTCAGTGTGTATTACAATATATCATTCTGATGTTGATTTTTGGTAGAGTGTTGGTTTTGGTAGAGATAAGGACACTTCCTCTATGCACATCCACTCACTTCAATCCACATCCAATCCTGGCCTTGGGGTTCCAGGCTAACTAAAGGCAGAAAGTTCAGGAACCTGGCCTTCAAGGGAGGCCAGAGTCTATAGTGCACCATGCTGTCTGCATTTGTGTTTCCTAGAAAGCCCTAGGAAGAAATGAAGAAAGGGATCAAAGGATCTGTGAAATGCTGTCTTCTCATCAATAAGCAATGCCCTGTTCACCTTGTTAATATGCAAAAGGTGCTAGTGATTAAGCAGATGTGACCCTCTCTCCCTAGTCTTTGAATTAGTAACCATTGCCCAAGGTCCCTTATTTACAGGACAATTAAACCAGCTATAAACATACTACTCTTAAAGGCTTGCTTTTAGAAAGAAGTTCATGCCCTAATCCCTTTCACTATTCTTCAAGCATAGCAACAAAAACACAGGGACAGTGCCTAACCCTGGAAAAATGAAAAACCCAGGCCCAATGTGCATATAGGAAACAGAGTCCTAAATGCCTCTAAGATTGTCCTGTTCTTACCATCTGTGTTGTTTAAAGAACTGCATTATTAGAAAATTGCAGAAATAAAGCATTTCTAAAACACAATATAAAGTTGTAGGCTTTTACAGCTTAGTTTTACCTCCTGCTGGAAATATTAAACCAAGAAAGATAACAGGTTTCCCTTACTTTCTGCAGAAAGTGAATAGCTCAGGTTTCTTAGTACTGTTTCCTTCCCAATCAGTAGGAATACATTTTATCAGACATTTGGAAATCTAATGTTTGCTTGCAAAGAGGTTGTAAATAGAGAAAAACCAATAAAAGTGTATGTAACTTAATATATGGCCATAAATATATTTCCTGAAAAATGAGTCAGGTTTCTGTATTTGAAAAGTTATGCAAAAGAATAACATAAGTGTATTTAATATTATAAAATAGAATGTCTTAATGAGTGTTTAATAGTGTACAAATCTTATGGGCACCTCAAAGAAATTGTTTGCTCAGAGTTAAATGAAGCTTTGAACTGTAGGTCCACACAGTTTTGAGGACATTTTAACAATTCAGACAATAGCATTTCCCTTTTAGCTTACTCCATATATTGAATATAGTAACACATAAAAAGAGAATATTTGGAAAAAATTTAGGAAACTTTCTTATTGAAAAATGCCATTGACTATAATTTTGCATTTAGTTCAGTATCTAAATGCTCCAAAAGGTAGGAAAATTTATTTCACTTACCACCTGGATCAGTGTGGAGTGGACTTGAAGAGTGACTTTGATAAGTGAGGCCCTTCTTAGACCCCTGATCCATTATACTTATATCCTCAGTATCTCACAAAACACAGATGTCTTGTTGGTGCCATGCATGGCATGAAGTCATCACCATCAATTATGTTTGCCTTATTTCCCAGGTGATTTAATTTTCATCTACGACCAGCCCAGTTCTGGCAAATGAAAGACACTCAGTGGCACTGCTGCAAAACAGATGTTCCTTCACTTACAATGGGGCTATGTCCCCAATGAATTCACTGCACATGGAAAAAATGGTGACTCAAAAAGGCATTTAATACACCTAACCTGCCAAACACAGTGTATCAACTCAGGACACTGAAGAGTTATCTGTTGGTTCCCCACGAGATGCATGAGTGACTGAGCTGCAGTTCACTGCCATTGCCCAGCACTGTGAAGAGTACTGGACCACATATTGTATTCTTGCGGGGGAAATCAAAGTTCGAAATTCAAATTACAGTTTCTACTGAATGCACATCACTTTTTCACCATCATTAAGCTGAAAGTCCTAAGTGGAACCATCATAAACTCAGGGGATATCTGTATCAGAAATACTTCAAATTTAATCCATATATGCTGGACTGAAAGGAGGAAAAGAAACATGGTCCATGCCTCTTACCCACACTGACCATTCTTAACACACAGTCCCTACCTAACACATACTTATGCATCAACTTAATGTCAGGGCTTGCTCAATGTCTCTGGTGCAGGCTCCTTGTTCCTCTTATAGACTAAACTGGATTAAAGTTGCTTTATACAGATTCTTCTCTAGGCACACTACTCTTAAAAACTCAAGGTCCTTTCCTCTTTGGGGGCACCAAAAAGCCAGCCAGTGAATCACCATTTCTTTGCTAAGTAGTAAAAGACCTTTTGAGTCTGAATCATATCATGTATTCATGTAGTTTTTCCCTCTTCAGAAGCAGGGCTGCCTGAGCTTCAGAAGGTGTATTCTGTCCATCTCAGCACAGGCCCCCTTATATGTTGGCATAAGAAACAGGGGCATTGAATCAGATCATCTCATTGCAAAGCTCCAACGTGAAAAACATTGAAGAAAAGAAGGTAAGAAATCAGGCCCCAAAGAGAAGTCCGATGCTTCCCATGCAGAGCAACAGTAACACCACGGGCGGGCTTGAGTTCACATGAAAGGCCACATATAAGGCTGACTTTTGGCTAATGTCCAGGAAGCTGGATTTGCCATGCTAGAACTGATAAAAGTGACATCCTGTTGCCTAACCTGTTAGGATAAACAATGTGGATTTTGCTGAACAGCTGCTTTGTTTCTGGGAATGTGAAGTTTGATATTCGCTACACAGTATGCTACATGACTGGCCCTTTCATAAAACCCAGGTCTACCAGGCTTGAGCTACTGTCCTGATTGTCAACATTTTGTGTGTGTCCTCACAAGTCACTGCTGGAGTATCTGAGCATGTCCCATGCAGCTCCACTGGGGAAAGAATCTGGGGAGCTAGCTTCTGGTTTCCTCCAGATCTATGCACCCCACTCAGATTCCATATGAATAAATGATATAACACAATTTATTTCCCAAATCAATCAATGGTAAGATCTTAGAGAAGATATTCCATTATGTATTTTTCCAAGACTGAGGCAGTATAAATCATGTCTGAATAGACCAAGATGTACATTCTCACAGAAAAACAAAAGTTACATAAATTGTTTTACCTATCCTTCCTAATATTAAGATAATAAGTTATTTCTTAAACTACTTAAGTCTTCTTCATCTAGATAGCCTTAAGCCTCATGCAATACTCATAGTTCTCATGTACTTTTGAAAATACAAAAACACATCACATTAGAAAAAAGAAATACCTTTGAAAATTCCTCAGCAGATGCTGAATTAGGGAAATTTAATACTTGGTTCAATTATGCTTTACTAAACAAGGCAATGAGGTATGATAATTCTATACATGACTAAGGACTGGTAAAATCATTAACTTGCAAGTGATGACTTTTTCAGGGGGTGCTGACAGGAGAAATATTTTCCTGGATGTCACATTAGATAAAGAACTCCTGGAAAATCAGTAAGAAAGACACAGTTCAACAGAAAAAGAGGTGAAGAATATAAACCAAGCAACTCACAGGATATATAAATGTCAACATGAAAAAAAAAATGAACGTTTCCTGATTTGTAGTCTTTCCCCTAGGTCTCTCTGCCTTCATTAGTTCGTTCATTCTGTGACTTCAGAGACACAACTGCTTTGTCCACAGCTGTATCCCCAGTGCCTAGATTAGTATACAGGATACAGTAAGGACTTTCAAAAATTTTGCTGAAGGAATAAAATGAGTGAACAAATAAACGTCACTAAAAACTAAAGAAAACAAATTAAAACAGGATTTCACTTTTAACCTATAAGGCAGGAAACACCAAAAAGATTAATAATATCAAATAGTGGGGAGGTTGTAAAGAGATGGTACTTGCACTACTTGTAGTTTGGGGAGTGTAACTTCACACAGCTTTTTGACTAGAATTTGAAAACATTCTAAGAATTCAACTAGGACTCTATCCTACAAATTAAAGCACAGCTATATAATGCAGTATGTGCCGTAATATTCACCAAAACACTACTTGTGAACAAAAAAAAAGAAGTAAAATAAAAAGACTGTCCAGCAAGAGAAACATTATAAAACCATTTATTCAATAAAACTAGAGGAAATATAACATGGGAATACATGTACCAAGATGTAGAAAGATGTACACAATAATTGGGTGAAAATGCAAGCAGCAAAATATGTACAGTGATATACTACTACTTTAATTTAAAAAGTCTTATCCCATACTATTTTCTAGCATGCATATCAAGAAAAAAGTCTGGAAGGACTCATCTCAGATTTATTAGCAATTCTTACTTCTAGGGAGTGGTATTTTGCAGGGAGTAGAAAGGGAAACAACTTTCCTTTGTCCTAAGTATGTATTGTATTTAAAATGTTATATAATAAAATTGAGGGGATAATGGGGATTGAACCCAGGGGTACTTTATTACTGAGCTACATTCCAACCCCTTTTTATTTTAATTTTGAGACAAGTTTAACAAGAGGGGCCTCAAATTTGTGATCCTCTTGCCTCTGTGTCCTAGACACTGGGATTATAGGCAGGTGCCACTGCACCTGGGATACATGATAAAATCTTAAAAATGAAAACAAAAACATGCTTTTAAGTAATTTAAATTAAATCAATTTATATTACTCAGATCATTAGCCAGGAAAAACGCACTCAAAAATGTAGAAGATTTAATTTAATAGTACAATTGTAGTTTCACAGTACAATAACAGAACTTAAAAACAATCTGCTCAGCTCATAGGAAGATGCCACTTGAGAAAGTTCACATGCCCGGGTCTTCTTCAACTCTGCCAAGTGTCCTGTGTCTAGTTTTCACTCTGCCTGGAATATGCTACTTCTTTAATGCTCTCCACCCACCCACTCCTC
This sequence comes from Geosciurus inauris, assembly GCA_004024805.1. NCBI lineage: Eukaryota > Metazoa > Chordata > Mammalia > Rodentia > Sciuridae > Geosciurus > Geosciurus inauris. Next base: position 79,508 of record PVHX01005556.1, on the reverse strand, counting down.
ATCCCATAACTACTATAAAGCTTCCTGTTCACCCTTCAAGATAACAAGTCATGACTTTAAAAATTGTGACAATAAAAATATCTGCAGAAAAACTGATTCCTTAAAAATATTAAAGGATTTTTTCCAATATAATTCTAATTCTTTCTACTGATTTTCTTAATGTTTTTTTCAAAAATGAAATGAATTTAAGTTTGTAATACTAGTTGAGCATTCTTAATCTGAAAATCTGAAGTCCAAAGTGCTCCAAAATCTGAAACTTCATGAGCAGCTATGATACTACAGGAATAAAATTCCACATCTGACATCAAAACACAGGTGTAGTAAATAAATGTACATAAAATTGCCTTTGGGCTATTGTGTATAAGATATATAAGGAACATAAATGAATTTCACATTTAGAACTGGGTTCCAAGCCCTAAGATATCTCATTATGTATATGCAAATATTCCAAATTTTAAAAAAAATCTAAAATGTGAAACACTTCTGGATCTAAGCATTTTGGTAAGGGATACTCAACCTGTATTACACAAATAACAAAACAATGCATTCTCTTGTTGCATTTCGACTTAAATGCCTTCAAAATGATGTAAAAATATGCATTAAAAATTGTGCCAGGCTATACCTGGTATTCCAAATTCCACTTGGGAAATGAATTTTATAGCTGTGCCATAAACTTCTAAAATCCTGAAGTTTTAATAGATATGCTGACACAACCTTAACCTTAACAGTTCTACCAACTGCTACTATAATAAATCTGTCAGTTTCTATAATGCCTATGACAAATCCATTAATATGAATAATAGCCCACTTCACATAGCCCACTACACAGCAACTGCAGTAAGTAGCAAATTGGGAAATCAGTATTTGTAAAAACAGCAGCTAATCCTTTATAAAATCACTGATTCTGTGATTGAGGAATTTGCTCAATCCACAGTTAATCCCTCTTCATCTGCTTGAGCCCTCTATCCCAGTTTCTCACCGTGCTATGGCAGATTAATACATTTTCACACGCTAAACATGACCTGACAATTGACACAGGATAAGCTCTAAAAACATTGGCTTTTAAAAAGCTAATTTAAGATTAACATTCAGAAACCCAAGGTTTACAAATAGACTCACTACTATCCCTACCCAACTCCTGATTTATGCACTTGTGCTCTTTGGGAAATCCTCTATTTTTGGTTTGAACAAGTATTCTGGATGATTCTTAAATGTTTATTTATAAAGCATGTACTAATATTTAAAATAAAGGTAAATTGAAGAAACATATATAGAACCATTTGGAGAATTCTTAGGTATGAAGTAAAAGGACTGATCTCAGCTACTTAAGAGTGCTACAGGTCAAGACAATCTTAAAAAAGGACCTTCGTCCCATGAATACAAAAAAGAAGCATTTTCACACTGAAAAGTAATGAACAATATTATAAATACTCTGTGCTAATAGAAAGAAAAGTATTTTATTATATAAAATCAAGTTTGCTCACCCTCAGCAATTAGATGACAGATTATTTTTAGAAAAATATTAAATTTTAGAAAAATATTTAAAAATATTAAATATTAAAAATATTAAAATATTTTATTAAAAACTCAACATAAATTTCCTTCAAAGTTATTTCAATTCAGATAGTCTATGCATCAACTGAGACTACTTGTGTTATAGCCTAGCTTAGATCATGGCTCCGCTCAGTAGGCACCCTATACACGATAGGATAATAATCAGTAAGATAAGGTAGAGTTATAGGATAAGAAGAGTTAAGCTATCTTAGTTATAAGTTAGAAGTAGTACTTAAAGGACTTAGCCTGAGTGACTCCATTAAAAAAAAAAAAGAAAGAAAAGAAACCATCTTGATAGAGTGAGCAGTTAGTTCAATAAAGAAACTTCAACTGCTGCAACTCCTGCCCAACCATAAACGTCAACCCTACCCCTAACAAAAAGTCCCAAGGCTTGCTACAAACCATAATCTAATGGCCTAAACTAATGGTCTAAGCTAATTTTAGCTTCTGTAACTGAGCTTGCTTTGTGCAACTGCAGATCCTCATGCCAGGAGGGAAGTGATTTTTATCTTTAAAAACTTTGGATGAATGGGAGGTTACTGCACCCTTAACAGTGTCTTGCTGAGGAGCAGTCGCCAGCCAGTTAATAAAGACTCCAATTTGTACAAAACCTGGGACTTAATATGTTTTCTGAGAGTCTGCCCCACAACATTTAAAGGAAAAAAACCCCAGAAATTTGTTTCCAATTAAGGATAAAGAATAGGCCTACTGATGAACTTAAGATATTGAATTAAACTCCTGTATATGCACAACTTCAAGTTAGTATTTTAGGCAGAATACCAGCCAAGCTATTAAATGTTATATTTTTCACTTCTCCCTAAGAGAAAGAAGAGTCCTGAGGAAGACTTGAGAAGGAATGCATGAGAAAATTAAATGAGAACTGTGCAACCAAAAGCCAAAAGCATATAAAATTTTAGAAGTAAAACAAGTATAGTTAGAAGCACCATTTGCTTCAGAAAGGCCAAGAAAGAGATGCACCAGAAACTGATTACTGAATATGGAAATCAGGAGGCCATAGTGATCTTGGTGAGACGTCAGGGACAAGGTAGCATTCAACAGAACCCAGGCTGCAGTAATTAAAGAATCACGAGTTCAAAGCCAGCCTCAACAATGGCGAGGTGCTAAGCAACTCAGTGAGACCCTGTCTCTACATAAAACACAAAATAGGGCTGGGGATGTGGCTCAGTGGTTGGGTACCCCTGAGTTCAATCCCCGGTACCAAAAAAAAAAAAAAAAAGAATAAAATGGGAGAAAGTGGAGCCCAGAAAAGATAACTGGTCTTTTACAGAAAAAAAAAAAATCAGTAGTGATGGGGAGAAGAGATGAAATAATAAAGAAAGCATTTTCAGTTTCTTTTTAATTCAACATGTGTAGCAATATTCCCTATCAAATTATACTTGTCAAAACAAGTTTTCAAAATAACTTAAAGTCAATACTGCAATTTTAAACTGTGATATTTTAACCTTATTTAGTAATAATAAATTCATATGTAAGGCTAAAATGAATAACAGGTTAAAAAGACAACAGGTTAAAATACTAGTTCAAATATTATAGGTGATCAGCCATGTCAACTACAGTAGAACATAAGATAAGTTGTGAAGTTTGCTAGCAGCTAAGAAAAATAGATTCCAAAACTTTTTTGAACCATAAAAAAAATCACTTAATAGGCCATATTTACCAGTGCTATTTCATACCATATTGAAACAGTAATATTTCTCTAGTACAGCCAGGTATGTGAGCACACACTGTAATCCCAGCAGCCCCGGAGCCTTAGGCAAAAGAATGGAGAGTTCAAAGCCAGCCTCAGCACCTTATTGAGGCCCTAAGCAATTTAGCAAGACCCTGTCTCAAAATAAAATATAAAAAGGGCTGGGAATATAGCTCAGAGGTTAAGCATCCCTGGGTTCAATTTCTAGTACCAAAAACCTTTTCTTCCTCTGGTACATTTAAAATTATGATACTGCAAATTTTATTTTATGTATAATGTTTTAAAAATACATCTAATGAGAAGGATATCATTACCCTAGGTACATGTATGAAGACATTAATGATGTGACTCTACTTTGTGTACAACCAGAAAAATGGAAAATTGTGCTCCATTTGTGTACTATGAATCGAAATGCATTCTGCTGTCATGTATAACAACTTAGAACAAATTAATTAAAAAATAAAAAATATGAGAACAAATTATGCCTTTTTCTGATTTTCATGTAAAAAATACATCTATTGTACAAACTATATACTCATATTGAAATCTTGTAGCTCTACTGCTAGTTGTCCTTGAAACTCCTAATGAAATTCCTTAAGACTCTAGGCTAGTAATTAATGAGCTTTCCCACACAAACACATATATAGAAAATATATATATGTATGTATAATAAACATACAAATATATGCATAATGCTGAAAAATATATCCTTGAGAAGCTAATGCTAGAGCTATCTTAATTAGCTCACGCTTTTAGATACAACTAAAATAATTTTCTAAGACATAATACATTTTTTAAAAGTAAAGTTAACTGAAAGTTTCAAAGTAATTCATTACTTCTTTCAAAAACTTTTCATACTCTTATTTAGACTCCCAAGAAACCAAAATCGTAAATCTGCAACCACATTTGTCAATGTTAGATGCATAGCCACAGAGTAACATTATACCTACAGCAGTTCCAACAGGTAACACTGGCCTCATCAACAATATACTTTAATTAACTTGCTAATCAGAGATTAGTTTCTTCTTTAGGATCTAATGAGGAAACAGTGTCATTGACCAATTGAAGTTATACATGTTCTGAAGAAAATGTCATCTCTTTTAGTTCAGGATTTTATAAATATTTTTATTCATACTTTAGTAACACTAAATATTTACTTGTTATAATATCAATTAAACCTTAGTGTGTTTTAATTATGTTAATAAAAATCATAAATATAAAGATATATCATATAAGAAAATATTAAAAAAGGAAATAATTAGTCATATTGGAAGTGATCTAATAACAAATTTCTTTGAGGCTGACATAAATAATAATAATTCATATAAATTCTATTTTTTTTATTCTGAAGAATTTCAAAACAAGTAAAAAAATATATATATATATATATAAACTCATCCCATTTTTATGGCTCAGGGCACCCTATCAGGAAGCACATGATGTCAATTTATCCATGATTGATGATGTTAATCTTAGGACCTGTTTAAAGCAGCATGTGCCACATTTCTCCACCGTTACCATATTATTTTTCACCATATAGAAAATCAGTATTTTATGGCGAGAGCCTTTGAAATGATGTAAATATCCTGTTCTCCCTCAAACTTTCACCCACTAGTTGTAGCATTCACTAGGTTTAGAATCTCCAGATTCTTTCCTGAATTATCTTCATCACAATTGTGAATGGTGGCATTTCCAGCCTTGTTGTTCTTCTGGAACTGAATCCACTGTCATCCACTGTCTCACACATGTAATAAGCACATGCTCTACCATTGAGCTACACACCCAACTTTTGTTTTTTAATAAATGAAGATAATATTTTGTCTAGCTGAAGGCTAGACAAAAGACAACTTGTAAATTCAATAATGCAATAAGAGAAACAGCTAATTGTTGCCTTGGTATACTCTTCAAACATGGAAAATGCATGAAGAGTGCATGCGTGTGTATATGTTAATGTTTTTAGCCACCTAGCCACCAGGTACAGTATTTTATAATGTATGTTGAGAAAAATTGTGCAATAAAAAATAGCAATGGCATGGTCATCCTTCATAGAAGTAAGTAGTACACCAGAAAATCAGGTTACTTTTATTGGACCTTAAATATTTTTTTTTTTTTTTTGTATCAGGGATTGAACTCTGGGGTACTCGACCACTGAGCCACATCCCCAACCCTATTTTGTGTTTTATTTAGAGACAGGGTCTCACTGAGTTGCTTAGCACCTCACTGTTGCTGAGGCTGGCTTTGAACTCGCAATTCTCCTGTCTCAGCCTCCCAAAGTGCTGGGATTACAGGCGTGCACCACCATGCCCTGCTTGGCCCTTAATTTTCATTGTGGGTTTCTAAATAATTCACTATTTCTAGGCTTCACTTAGGAAATGAGAAGCATTTTTAAGTCTCTTTCTAACCTTAGTATTTCACTATCTAAAAATACTAAAATATATTGATTTATGCAAAGATGGTTTAAAAAATTTTTTACCACATACATTTTATACATGTTTGAGGAAAAAACACTAAAATTAGGTCAAGTATTATAACTGTTTAGGTAAAGCTTACTAAAAATATTTAAAAAGAAATAAAATTGTAAGTCCTCCCAGAAACCTTTTGGTTGTGATTTATAACACAGCAGTCGTTTTATTCTGTTGTTTATATAGGTGGCATAAATTTCACCCAATAAAAGCAAAAACAAGTGCTGTTTCTGTAAGAGACGTAGATAGGTGTTATAACTTGTTATTATGCCAACTTATCCCTAGGTATAGATAATGAAAATGGGAGTTTTTACAGGATAATCACTCTGAGACCTGAGGACTCAAACCAAAAGGTCCACCAGCTTACTCTAATCAGAGAACCTACTAAACCTCTTCTCCCAGACAGGACAGAGAAAACAAATCTGAACTCTTGTCCAAATTAGCCTTGATGTTTAATGGGAAGAAAAGGGAATTAACAAGCAGAATTCAAGAATAAAAAATACCTTCTGGACATCAAATGATAAATAGGTGATATATTTGATATTCACAAAGTTATAGTGAACTTGTAATACCAGTAAATAGGTAGAAAATCTAAGCTGGAGTCAGTTGTGCATATGTACATCTTGTATAGAATATAAAGAAACATGTATGCCTGTGAAATGAGTAAAAAAGAGTGCAAATACTTTATGGAACACATTTACTACAGTGGAATAAATACACATATTCATATAATCATCCTTTGTTTGCTAGTTAACATTTAATTTCTTCTAATAAAATGGGAATTGACAAGCTGTTTGTCAATAAATCTACAGACAAAAGTACTACAGAAAACAATGATAAGAGTTGTGTGTAAAGTAAAAAAAATCAGTATTTTATAGAAAATAAATAGAATTATCAAAGAAAAAGCTGAAGAATTTTAATGCAGGTCATTCTTTCAACGTGTGGCCACAAGATGACCCAGAAAACCTACAGAGAAAAAGTCATACTGGGTCTGAAAAGATGCAGATTTGGGCATAAGCTACTTGAAGGCAGAAACATTTCAATTTCATTCTTCTCCCCATTCCCTGGGACATAGTTATTCAAAAATGCATGCGGAATAAATAAAGGTTATTAGATTAAAATATGTTATAGTGATCCCCCTTTACACCAAAAGCAAAGTTTTACTTTTTGTGTTAAATTGTAATAACCATGGTGGGCCCTTAAGTCAAATTATGCCCTCGAAAGGAAATAAAATTTTACATAAGTCAGAAGCACTAAATATCAGAAAAAACAAAGATTATTGAATTTTTTGTATGTAATAGCTCTTTACAAAAGCACTTGACAAACATTCAAATAACCAGGGAATTCCAAGTGAAACTCAATCCGCGTGTTTGTTGTGGGAGCCAGAGTATTTTTATGGCACGCAACTTCAATTGTTGGCAGATACAAAATATCACTTGACAGTTATGTTACATGTTCATTCAACTGTGAACATAATTCAGACTATTTAACTAATAAACTCCTAACACTACTGGAAATTTTTACATTATGATAATACTGGATCCAGTGAAATTGCTTTGCCTAGTCTCCTCACCCTCCTCACCCTTACTCAGTCTTATCAGATAAATACACTGATGGTCTTAATAATCCAACCAGTTATCTCTAAAACACATCCCATGTGGGATGAAGATGGCATTCTCCAAAAAACCATTCTGCATGGGTTGGAGCTTAAACACACCAACTCTTAAAAAAAAATGGGCCAACTCAGGATATCCAATTCTGTAGGTCCATGCTAACAGTCACAAACATCAACTTGGGCACACTTTCTGCAGCTGGTACAGATTGCCTGAGGACATCAGGGGAATGGAATAAGATGCCATTTTACATTTCTTTCTCCCGTGTCCCAACTGAAGATGTAAGGGTGAAAACCCTTCTTTATCCACTTTGGGATATCTGAATTGAGATTTATTGCCCTCTTGAGGATCCAAGATAATTTTTGGTAAGTTAGTATGCTCCTTAGGTATTTCTCTGCATGCTACAGGCTTTCTTAGTTACCTTTGTTCTGCAGGTTTTAGCCAGTACATTTCCAAAGGAGCATCAATAATTTAATAAAGTGATTCTGCAGCTGGAATCTAAACTTTAATAATCTCAATTCTTGAGAACTTTATTTCAGAATAAAATATATTTTTCGCAGTCTCTATCCCACATGAACAAGGCATGACAGTAATTATTCAATGAATACTTATTATGACCCTATTATGTGTCAAGACTTATTCTATACTCTGAAATTTTTATTGAGATAATTATAGATTTGCATGCAGTTTTAAGAACAAAGTCCCCTTTGTCCAATTTCCTCCAGTGGTAACATTTTATACAACTATAGTTTAAATAGCACAACCAAGATATTGACATTGATACAATCCACCTATCTCATTTAGATTTCCCAGACGTACTTGTACTTGTGTGTACCAAGTTCTATACAATTTGATTACCAGCTGGTTAACATACACACAGCCAAAATACTGAACAGTTCCATACCACAAGGATCCCTCCTGTTGTCCTTTCTCTACCTACCTCCTTATACCCACCTCCTTCCCACCACACGCTTCACTTTCTTAAATTCTGATAACCACTCTCTAACCTCCATTTCTATAATTTTGTCAAGAGTGTCATTTATAGAGAAACATACAGTGTTTAACCAGCAGGGATTGACTTTTTCACTTGGCATAACTACCTGGAGATGTGTCTAGGATGTCCCATGTATCAACAGTCTCTGTTTATTGTTGAGCAGTATCCCAAGTGTGTGAGTAGCATAGCTTGTTACTGCTCATCTTTTTTAAAAGAGAAGTTTGCTTCTCTGCTTCTCATTTCTCATTCTGCAACCCACTGCAATTTGATTTCTGCCCATAATGCTCCACAAGTACCTCATAAAATCAGTATAACCTTCTAATTTCCATATTCAATGAACAATTTTAAGTATTTAGCTTTTTCAGTTCTTTCAGAAGCAAATGACATTACTGAGTACTCATCCCTCTCCTCAAAATCTCTTCTCCCTTTGTTCTAATCAAACTATTCTCTTCTGGTCTTCTTCTACAGCTCATTTCAGTCTACTTCTGGAGACTCCTACCCTCCTTCTAGTCCTTACTGTAGAAGTACAGCACTCCATCTTTGTGTTTTTACTTCTTAAAACTGTTCACACCTTCCTAGTGTGAACACCCACGCTCACACCTTCCACTGCTCACTACATGCTGAAGAATCCAGTCAAGATCTTTCTCACAAACTCCACACCCATAAAATGACTAAATGTTTGCCTTCTAAGTTTAATGTGTGTGAAACTAAACTCATTACTCCCTTTCTTCCTATTTTGACTGACCTGATTCTAACGGCCTCTTTCCCTTCTCATTATCCCTATCTCTGTGCATGGTACCACATCTAGGTACTCATCTCAAAATGTCAGATTCATCTCAACTTCTTTATCTTTTACCTTCCACATCTATCAAGCACCAAGTCTCATCCACTCTATCTCTAAAGTATTTCTTGGATTTATACATGCCTTTATTCCCCACCACTAACTCTTTAGCTTAAGCTCTCATTATTTCTTATTTTTCTTGGATAATTACAATAAATGATCTTCTGGTCTCTCCACCATTCTATTCTCTACACTTCTGCTACGATACTCTTAACCTGGCTACAAATCTGATATATTGTTTCTGGAATTGGCAGCCCACTGTCTATTTGGATAAAGACAAATGTTTTTAGCATAAGATCCTTTAAAATCTAGCCCCTGTCCATCTTCTCTCACTTCTTGTACCTCTGCATTCTGTGCTCTCATTATGCCAAATTACTTGTAGTTCCTCAACATACTGTCTCACAAACTAGCAATTCAGATGTCCAAATAAAGAGTCTAGAGAGCTATTCTGAGGGAAACAAAATGGTAGATGGGATTTCCCAAAGGTCAAAGAGTTCCAAGAGTTGAAATTACTAACTGGTTTAATATTTGGAGGTGGGAAATGTCAAATGCTTGAAAGTATTCTAAATTTAACATAAAGAACAAGTAATTTAAACACTTAATATAAAATACATCCTTGTCCAGAGATAGATGAATAAAGAAAATATGGTATACATACTCTAGTTTTACTCAGCCATAAAGAAGAATGAAACTACAGCATTTGCTGGTAAATGGAGATAACTGGAGAACATCATACTAAATGAAATAAGCCAGACTCAAAGTCAAGGGTAAAATATTTTCTCTCACATGTGGAAGCAAGACCAAAATAAGCAAAGGAAAAAAAAGTGGGAGGAATCCCATGAAGGAAGATCAGCAGAGCAGAAGAAGGACTGAAGTGGGAGGAGGAGGGACAGGGAAAAGGGGGACCTTCGGAATGAAATTGACCAAACTATGCCATGTACATATATGAAAATACAACAGTGAATTTTCACCTTTATGTATATCCATAAAGCACTAATTCAAATAACTATAATAAATAAAAGGAGGACCAGTAGAGGAAGGGGGACAGGAAGGGGAATGGAGTAAAAGGGGAAGCACTGGGAACTGAAGAGCAAATTGTATTCCATGCTTGTATAATTATGTCAAAATGAACCCCAATATTATGTATAAATATAATGCACTAATTAAAAAAGAGCTTAAGCACTATCTCTTCCAAGGTGCCTCTCCTTTTATGTACTCTCCTCTATCATAACACTTCCAGTGGTGTGTTGAGGCCATCCAGAGCTGGACCAAAAACCAACTGTTAGCATCTCTTCTAAACATCAGACTGACACACCATGCAGGTTGATGAAGGAACCAAAAACCCATCTACAGAAGCAAAAAACAAATCTTATCTGAACTTTCCTTATCAGATTAAGCAGAGCTTCACAAGAGTCATTTGTGATAAGCACTACCCCAACCCAACCCCAGGGCTCCAGTCAGGCAGGTACCTAACCCTGGACATTGAGACGTCCCAAAACAATTGCACACACAAAAAATAACCCATCAGAACCTTCCACCCTTTGAAGCCCCAAAATTTTCCTTTTAAGTCAGTATATAAGCCTTTCTCCATGACAGTTCAGGGCATTATTTACTGCTGAGAGATCCCATACATGTGTACAAACCTTGTCACTTCTCCTGTTGATCTATTATCAGTTTAATTTGTAGGCTCCCAATCATCCAGACCTCAGCTGGTAGCAGAAAACTCTTTCCTCCATGGTGGAAGTATCTGCCAATGGAAATTAGCGAATGGTACAAATCAGGGTTTCTTCCACAATAAGAGCCAGTGACTAAATATTTGCCAGAATACCACTGCTTTATCATCTTGGGTCCCCATTCTCCACGTTGTCGTCTGTGGCTGCCAACCAGAATGTTTCTGAAGGAAAATAATCATTCTTATTCATCTTTATGTTTCCAAAGTCTTATTTGCCAGAACAAAATTGGATATAAATCATGATGTGCAGCATTAAGTTACAACAAGTAATTTTCAATATAGGCAGAAGATGTGAAAAAGATTGACACATGGTGGGAATTCAAACCCATTGCTGAGGAGTGAACATAACAGAGCTTATCGAATTACAGGGAAAAAAATTATATATAAAGCCTCTTCAGTGAGATTTTTCTTCTCCTACTAAAAGAAAATTCCCACCCATATGTAGGAGAAAGTATATTGTTATCAATGATTTATTTTGAAATGTGTCTAAAAAAGTTGATAAATGCAGGATGGAAAACTGATATGGGATAAAGCAATGACAGAAAAGTGTTAGTGACAAAATCTATTCACTATAAAATTCTTCTATTTCTATGTGGTATGTCTGAAAATATTTGTAAGAAAATATTGTGGCAAAACTGAATTGTCATTTTTTTGTTTATGAGGTTTGCCAATAAGGTTTAACTTTCAAGAAAAACCTGCTAAACTCCTTTCTTAAAAGCCAATTCTGAGGAGGCTAAATTTAAATTATAATACTCAAACCTTCCTTTGCCTCTGTGGGCCTGGAACAAGAATACAAATGAAGGGCACACAGCATATATCTAAATATCAAGCTAACAAAAATTTTTAAATACACCATGGTCTATCCTCCAAATGTGACAAATATATACCATCATAATAATAATGTTGAAGATGAAATTCAAATGTAGGATTTTACACTCCTAAGATTTCCACCTCTTTTCTCCCCACCACTGACTCCATTCCAAACCCCAAGGAAGCTTGTGCACATGATCTGGACACATTCCCCTGCACACAACCCAAACTGCCTCCTATGCCAACAGGTATACACTCCAGTGGTGTGGTTTACCTCCCGAGTACAGACCCATGGGAGAAGCCCACACAGGTCTTGGGAGCAAACTTAGGGTTGTCTTGGAACCCTGGGAACTCAGAGCATGGTCTAGAAGGTGAGGTGAAGTGGTGCACATATGAACTGGGCACTTCCCTTGACTCCAAGCATAGATCTGTGGGGTAGGACACAACTGGAGAAGGGCCCAATCAGGACCCAACACAGAGGCCCCTTTGGCCTGGGTCTAAAGGCTATATTGGCCATGCTATACAATCATGACAGAAAAGATCATGACTCAATTTATTTTAAGATTAAATTTAATTTTTTAAAATTAAATTCATTCATCCAACTAATGCTCATCAAATCCCCACCATTCTAGAACTGGGGACAAATTAAACAAGACAAAGATTTCTAACCTACAGGAATTACATTCTAGGGAGGAGAAGCAAATTTTAAATATCATATAAGATAATTTCCAATAATAGAAAGTGTAAAATGGGCTAGAGAGATAGAGAATAATGATAAGAGGCTGGGCAACTACTTTAGACAGTGTGGTCTGGAAACACCTCTCTAAAGAGGTGATCAGTAAGCTGAACTGAAACAGATGAGAGGAGTGGGTCAAGTCAAGGTGTAGACAGGCAGGAGGGACTGAGGAGGAGTAATAGTCTTGACAAGGGACCCAAGGCAGAAGGGAACCTTCAGAAGGGAGTGCATATGCAACTGTGAAGGAAAAGATTCTTAATTTTAACGTGACCTCACTAGCACATTATCATGGCCTCTGTAGGACACAAGTTACCTCAGTCTCTATCTAAATAAGTACATTCTCCACAAAGTGACAGTTCTAAAATATCCCATTTCTCTGAACTTAATTCTTCAACTCTGTCCTATGTATAGAACTGTCCAATTTTTTTAAGATTAAGGAAACCTTATTTCCCCTCTTTCTAGAGATCATTCTTTTTTTGTTTTAGGTACCAGGGATTAAACTCAGGGGCACTCGACCACTGAGCCACATCCCCAGCTCTATTTTGTGTTTTATGTAGAGACAGGGTCTCACTAAATTGCTTAGCGCCTCACCATTGCTGAGGCTGGCTTTGAACTCGGGATTCTCCTGTTTCAGCCTCCCGAAGTGCTGGGATTACAGATGTGTGCCACTGCGCTCAGCACAGAGATCATTCTTTTTTAGACAGCAATTATCAAATATGTAAATACCACACATTGCATCTCTTCCCCATAACTAATTTTCAATCATGTGAAGACTTACATATCCACATATGAGAGGAAATGAAGTAAGACGAGGAATCCAAGGCCTAGAAGTAAGCATTTATGCTCATTTTTAGGTTTCTCATATATACACAATGTTCAGTTATATTAGTGCACAGGTAAGAATAAAGCTGTTCTTCCTTTAGCTTGATTGCAGAATTTTGCTTTAATTCACAACCACAAATGACTTTCATGCTCTTCTTTCCAAACCCCCACCAACTCAAAAATTTATGCTATTCGTCAAAAGAAGGTATTAAGGAATATATGGGTACATAAGAACAGAACCATCATAGCCTCTGGGAACAAAATAATAAAACAGGTTAAATATTTATAAAATACTATCAAAATGTTTTATATATCATTTTATTTAGATATCATAAAAGCTGACCGTGATTGTCTTATATCATTGCAAAGATATAAGATATAAGTACCAGGACACTCAGTAAATATTTAGAAGCAAGCCCTTGTTTCTTCTAAAAGATATGTCGCGGCTAATAATCCTGAATAAGCAAAAGAATCTTTTATCCCTCCTATTTCCACTGGTAAGAGAAAACAGAAAAAACAATGTTACAGGAGAAATCATAAGTCACCTAGAATTATTTTGTTAAGTCAGTATATAAATCTAGGTAATTAGCATATTTTCTTACATTACAAATTAAGAAATGTAAAGATGTCATAAATTGATTAACTCCAAATTTCCAGAATTTAAATGGCCCTATTTCTAACTGCAAATAAAGGGGTATATAAATACCAAATAATTATAAAATAAAATATTATAAAGCCCTTTACAAGATGGCATGCCTAGCAGCTGATGGCCAGTATGCACTACCGCATGCACATCGGCCAGTCCAAAGTGCCCAGGCCAATTAATCATCACCTTTAATTGTTCATTCTATCATTAAACACCTTTTTTGGCTGAATTATCGGAGGATTCCTCTCCTCTAATTACTTAGGTTTGGAAGCAAGGAACCTTCTCACCTGGATACAAAAAGAAGCTTATTACCTATATCAGACCAGTCTGTCCTTTCATTTTCTTCTCCACAAAACTTTGCTGACATAGCTTAAACTAACCAGGAGAAAACTGGATGTTATTATGACTGATTTTGGTGAGGTTCACATCAAATGATAGAAAAGCTACATACCATGAAATTATCTGAATTTATTAAATTGAGATTTTAGAAATCTTGCATGTGAATTTCACAATGAGTCATGAAATATTGATACAGAAACTATGTGGTGTCATTATTTAAGAGTAAACCCGTTTTCAGAAGAAATATTAAACAAAGGTTTTACAAGTTCTAATTCAATTACTGATGTGATTTAATATATCTGTTCTACTTGGTACCACTTTCTACCTCCATAAAAGCATTCATACATTGGTCACTTGTAATAAAACATTATATTTCATATATGTTTTTGAAATTAAGATCGTAGCACTTATAAAATGTTTTAAGTATCCAGGATAAAATAGTTAATTAAAGCTTTAGAGACTGTTCAAAAAATCTTTGGATAGCATTCACTCTGCCTTAAATTTTGATGTAAAATAACTCAGTCCCTTTCAAAACAGTGCTAATCTAAGCAGAAGAGAAGGAACCACATATTAGTAGAGCCTTAAAATTATTACTAAATGGTCATACTACATAAAAAAAGTTTTCAACATAGCAACACTTTATTGCGTTAAGATATTAGAGTACTTCAAAGCAGAGAACTGTCAAAATTTTAAGAGTCAAGATATACTCGATGCATGTATAATTTTATCAAAATGGAATCTACTGTCATGTATAACTAAAAAGAACCAGTAAAAAGATGGTGTAATGTCTTCCTTAAAAAGATATATGTAGAACTAGTACTATGGTATAACTCTTAAAACATCACATTGAGAATTTAAAAAGTATTACCTTTGTGTTGTTGTTGTTGTTAACAGGGATTGAACCCAGGGGCATCTAACCATTGAGTGACATCCCCAACCCTTTTTAAATTTTATTTAAATTTTATTTAGAGACAGGGCCTGTGCTAGGTTGCTAGGTGTGGGGGGCATGCCACAAGATGGCGCCGAGCAGCCAGCTCAGGGCTGACCATGCTGCCCTGAGCTTAGAAACAGGACACCACTGGACCCCCTCCCCTATATAAGCTTGCAACCTCCCCTCAATAAAGCAGTTTCTGCTTGGGACAGAACTCCCCGGCTCGTGCGTGGTGATTACGTGCAGGGCGGCTTTATCTTTCTTGGCTTGCTCCCCCCTTCTTTCTTGGCTTGCTCCTCCCTTCCCCCGCCCGTGGAGCTTGAGGATTCCCCTCTCCTGCTGGTGGGAGAAGTAGACACCTGGCGTTGCACCCCCGTCAGCTAGGGTCTTCACAACAGTGTGAACTGCCTGTTTCCTCACACTTGAACCAACACTCAGTACCACAATAGTTTTTGACTACTGTGCCTTTGCATTTCTCTTATAAATCTACTTAATATTTATTATAAAAACAGCAAACAGGAATCACATGGCTCTAGGTAATCAGCTACCTAAACTCATTCAAGAACTAAAGGGGGGCAGAGGTTGTGGCTCGGTGGTAGAGTGCTTGCCTTGCATGCATGTCTCACTGGATTTGATTCTCAGCACCACATAAACATAAATAAATAAAATAAAGGTATGTGTTCATCTATAATTAAAAATAAATGAAAAGAACTAAAGGTAACTGGATAGATGAAGGTGAGAATTCAGAAGATCAAACTATAAAAATGAGACTATAATGCAATACTTGGAAAGTAAGCAAGAGCAAGCCATGCTGAAATATTGAAAGATTTTTAGTACAAGGGAACAGTTAATCAATTGTATGAGGGGGTTTTTGGTGTGTCTTTTTTATAGAAGAAAAACACTATAAACTCTAATGATAACATAGGGGGTGAACTTTGAAGATTGCTGTAAAATCACAAAGGAGAGAAACAGAACCAAAGCAGATAATAAGCTGGGTGAGGCAGACAAAAATATGAACACAATATATTGTCATCATGTTAACTAGATAATTTTTGACAAAATTAAAACCACTACAGGTTCTGACACTAAAGAAGAATAAAGTCTGTTGAAAAGAAACCCATAATTACTGTCTTTCTTACTCAGGGCATCACAGGATGTGAAAAGTAGAAGGAACCTTACAAGATTACCTCATACACAGGTGTTCAAGCTCCAGTGCACATACTGGTCAACTCGTCAAAAGGCAAATATATGAGATCTACCCTCAGAGAGTTCAATTTAGTAGGCTAGAATGGAGTCCGGGAATCTGGGCTTTAACAAGCTCTGCTGGTGATTCTGGTGCATGTGATCCAAAGGCCATACCCAGAATCACTGGTCTGGTGAAAGTTCCTCAATTGTCAGATGAGAAAAGCTAAAGCCAGGGAAAAGAGTGGTGAATCTAAACTTGAGAAGTTGCAGAATTAGAACCCCAGGTTCCTAAAGATTACCCAGTAATCTTTACCCTACACAACTTTGACTGCCCCAAACAACCCACAGTGAACTTGGAGTCAACTGGATGAAACCAGAATATCCAACCCATGAAGACACATGGGCCAAATTCTGAAAGAATTTTTCTTGGGTGCTTCCCTTTTTTCTTCTTTAATCTCTCGTTTTCCTTTCATGCCTGCCTGCTTGCCTTACTGCCTTCTGCCTCACACTCAGGTTATAACATACTCTCCTCCATCACAGGCTTTCTTCAAAGTTCATTCACATTCTAGTAGAAATTTTATATCCTTTATTCCCACCTTGCATTGGTTAGCATTTTCTTGGCCCATTCAAATAAGAAGTCAAGCCAACTGCAAACTTACCAAATTCCAGGGATCTGCTGTGACATATAATGTAAAAATCCAAGAATTACAAATTCATGGGAAATATTTTGGAACATGACACTTGGCTGATAAATCTGTGGAGATGAAAGATGATAAAACTCTATCACTAACTACTGAGCAATTTAGTCTCCTTATGCTTCAGTTTCTTCGTATATGCATCGTTTCAGTTACCTGCAATGAACCATGGTCCAAAAGTATTAAGTGGAAAACTCAAGATATAAATAATTCATGCCATTCTAACTCATAAGATGAAATTTCTCATCATCCCATTTCATATGAATCTTCCATTTATCAAGTGTATCCATACTGTATAAGCCACTCATGAGTCACTTAGCTTTCTCAGTTATCAATGGACTGTCATGGTACCACAGTACTTGTGTTAAACCATTATTTGGGGGGGGCAGGGTGAGTACCAGGGATTGAACTCAGGGGCATTCAACCACTGAGCCATGTCCCAAACCTTTTTTTAAATTTTATTTAGAGACAGGGTCTCACTGAGGCTGGCTTTGAACTCACCATCCTCCTGCCTTCGCCCCCCAAGCCACTGAAGTAGGAATCCTTATTTTACTTAATAATGGTCCAATGGAACAAGAACAGTGATGACAATTTAGATATACCAAAGGGAAGGTATAATGTGCCTCTTTTAACCCATTATATGTCCCATCATTCCAGATGTGGAGTACTACAAAAACTTATAGTATTTAGTATAAGATCATATAATAAGAATATAATTATATTAACTTATACAATACATATAACCTATAAATTATGATTGCAAATGTATTTTAATGCACCTGTCAATTTCATTGAAATATTTTCAGAATTAAAAATTTGGGACTCAACAGGCTAAGTGAAAAGGTGAAAGTATAATAAGATTTTTTGAGAGAGAGCAAATAAGAGACTATTTTCACATAACTTTCATTAGAAAACATTTTAATAATTTATCTATTCTATTAATAAACAATTGTTAATTTGCCAAATTCATAAATTAAATGTTATCACAGGTAGGTATATATAGGAAATAACAACATATATAGTGTGTATAATTACAGAGTGTTCCAGGGATACACTTGAAGTCTTGGAATGGTCCCCCACAGATAAAGAGGGACAACAGTGATGAGACACCACAGAGAGATGTTGTAAAGACCAGTTGTGAATTGCTTTTACGATATTTAAAATGATCACTCAAAAATAAAGATGTGTAAAATACTTCTTCATAAACTTCAGCTGCTACTGGATCTACCTGGAGAAATACAGTGCACAGGTCAATGGGCATTTCTGAAAGAAATATGCTTTTGGCTGGGCTTTAAAAGAAGGGGGTGGTCACTGATGGAGTATCAGTACAGATAAAAATTAGCAGACAGAAGTGGAGGCCACAGAGAGGCCCAATTGATGAAACTACTACTGACAAGTTAATTTTTTATTCTTGTGGACTCTTGGCCTTCATAAGGTAGATCATGTCCACAAAAGCAAGGTACAAAGGACAGACTTTTTTCCCTCCCAGCGAATTCTGGGAATTTACAAAAAGATGCCTAGGAAGTGGGGAAATAGGAAAATAGGAAGGAAAGTGGAATGAATCTGACTTAACATTCTCTTGTACATATATAAATACACCACAGTGAATCTCCACGTCATGTACATTCACAAGACTGGGATCCTAATTAGAATAAGATATGCTTCATGTTTCAATAAATATGTCAAAATATACTCTAGTGTTATATGTAACTAAAAAGAATTAAAAAGCTACCTATAAAATAATATCATATTTAAACTATTATTTGTATTTAAAATGAGTTATGAATTTAATTTGAAGGTTGTTGATATATTAACATGGTATTGAGTCAGCTTTTGCATTTCTTGGTTCTGGCATATTACATTAACGAGCTTTACACTGCTCTCATATTTTCACTCTATGAAGCACACATGACTTGTTTTTCTCCTATCTAAATGAGCCAAACAGACTTTCATCAACTCATCATAAAAGAGCATTGTATTTAAACCCCTACCTGCAAGCATCACCTACCACTAAGAACAAAGTTCATACCACAGCAAGTTTCAGAAAGGAGGGAGTTTTAAAAAGCACATGTTTGTTCATCTTTGACAATTCCAAAAAACTAATGGAAACTGAACTAGATCTTAATGATCATCTAATCCAAGCCTTTGTTCTAAAGTACAAACTCCCCACTCCAAGTAAAAATTCCAGTATAATATTCCTGACATATCCACATCATCTCTGCTTAAAAAGTCCAGTGATAAAATTCTCACTACCTCTAATGACACTTCATTACATTTTTGATAAATTTTTATAAGAGAATTTCTCCATTATTTGGCATCTACCTGATCTCTTCCCTGTGGTACAATTTAGTGAGAAGAGCAAGGGTTTAAAGCTAGACACAATTTAGCATGACTGGCAATTCTGTCGCTTAACTAGTTGTGCAATTTTGAGAGTCTTCCTTAATCTGAGCCTCAGTTTACTCATATATAACAATAAAGATAAACCCCTGTCCACAGTGACTTGTTGTTATGAATTAAGTCATATGTGAAAAATACTTAAAGTCCTTAGCAATTTTTCTGGCATATACAGTTGGCTCACTGTATATAGTATGATTCCAGTCATCTGTTCTAACTCTGTTATTTGTTGCTCATGTTTTAATTCTTCTTTTACATCCATATGATAGTCCTTTAACTACAGGATGATGATGAACTTTTCCCTGAAACTGCTCTTTACTCTATCTCCATCCAGTTCCTGCATCCCTATTTGATCCCAGATCACTGTGTAGTCAGAAGCCATAGGGATAATCCAGCATATCAGATGGGCAATTGGGTGATTCAATGGTTGGAATAGCTTTCAACCAAGGGATGAAGGATAATCCATATAAACACTTCTATCTGAACCAATACAAGATAATACACAAATCCAAATAAAACGTTAATCACAATGTAAATGGAATTGATTACCTCTGGTTGAAATAGAAATATCAGATTGGATTAAAAACAGAAATACAACTCAAATGCATTTGCCAGGGACACATTCAAAGCTTAACACACAAAACTTTAATGTACAATTTATGAAAAGACATGTCAATAAAACACTAATGGCAACACTAGTAAATCTTTTATCACTATCAGACAAAAACAGATTAATGGCAAAAAGATTATATATAAAATAAAATATTACTACATAAAAGACTCCATTTACCAAGAAGATAAAATGATTTCACAGGTGTATGTGCTTAGTTACATAAAAAAATGTACGAAGAAAAAAATCTCTGAAATACAGAGAAATAAACTAGTCCACATAACAGATTATAACATGCCTCCTCAATAACTGATATCTGAACCAACAATGATATTAAAAATTCTGAACAACCCAGCAAGCTTAATCTAATATGTATCTATAAAATAATACATCTAACAACATAGCTTAAAATTCAAAAGTAAGTACGTTTCCATAAAATAGATCTCAATAAATGTCACAGAATCCATATCCTGTGTAATGTATTATCTGATAAAAATAGTTAACTCAATAAATAGTAGCAAAAAGAACTGTATAGAAGAATAAAATATTAGAAAACTCATAAAACTGAGAAAAAACAAAAATGCTACTAATCAAAACTCATACAGCAAGATTCAGATTCATAGTCTTTATAACTAAATATATTTTATGTGTACATAAAATCCAACATATATGTTTAAATACTTGTAACAGAAAACAATAAATTTAAAAGATTAATAAGCTAAGTATACAACTTAAGAAATTAGGAGAGAATAAGCAGGAGAAACAAAAATTTAAATGGAACATAAAGATAAAAGAAATTAAAATAGGAAACAAAGACATAATTTAAAAATATGACAAATTCAAATATTGCTTCTTTGCCCAAATCAGTAAAACTGGCATAACAAAAATGATGATAAAAATAGCAGAAATAACATTTGAAATAAAAAAGAACTATAGATGTAGCATATATTACTAAGCTAGTAAGACATTTATGAAATCTTTTTAGATGAAATAGTCATAAAGAAGTATAGACTACCAGAACAAACTCAAAGAGATTTAAAACAATCTCTGATGCCTAACAATTTTTAAAGAAATGAAATCTGTAACATTCTATAACCAAGTAGTCGAAATTGCAATTACTGGGCTAAATATGATGCCTTTGCTAGAATAGACTAACACATCTGGCACATGGGTGACCTTTTCTATCAATAAGGAGGATCAGAAGCAGTACCTGTTTATATGTGTTAGGCAATAATAAATTCTTGCCTGCTATGAGTGGAGCCCCAAACAGCAAAGAGCTCTGCACCAAGGCCTGATCTGGTAGACCCTTTGGCTTTTGAGTTTTCAGTAGTATGAAAATCCTTCTCTTATTTGCTAGATTGGATGAACCAAAGGTCTCTTTTTGGGCTAACAGTCACATATGGGGATAAAACTCATGACTCTGTGCTTATTATCACCTTGTTCCAACAAACTGCAGTAGCTCAATCTGAGACCTCAAACATAATCCAACAACAGGAAGACCAACAGATCCAATTCAAAAAATACTTGTATCTAATACCGACTCACTAGCAGAGAAATCTATGTGATTTATGAAGTGCTTTCTTGGTTCCCCAGGTTGATACTGACCACATCTACCCTTAGAATGTGCCAAATAATTCCAAGGAAAGCAAAGGTTTTCTGTTTCAAGGAGGCTATGCTTAAAACACTGAATAACCTAGAGTCCACAAATCACAAGATTAGGCACATTTCTAACATGGCAGGTGAAAGACCTTTTTTCTAAATAAAAACACTGTTGTTTCAGCAAACTAGTTTATTAGGTTAAAGGGGGTAGGGGAACCCAGCATCTACTAATGTCAAGGCTATCTGATTAAAGGCTCCATCAGATATTGCCCTGCCTGTTCTCAGTACCAGTCCACTTGGAAGTCAAGGTTAACCTGACAGATGATACAATGAGGTGTCCCTCCACAGAGTGGGTGACATCTTTGCAGGAACAGCCAGATGGGGCAACAGCAAAGCAAAAGGTAGACAAACCAAAGTTCAAGGCAAAGTTCACAAATGAGTGTTCTGTGGGATAAAACCAAGTCAGATATGTTTTGTTTGGCCTGCACAGTTTGTGCAATACCAAATAAATTGCTGACATAAAAAGGTCATGCTCACTTATAAAGTTTCTTCTGGAATCTCAGAAGGCCTGGGAGCAGCCCCATGAGAAGTTACCCCATTATCAGGCCTCCACAGTCTCACTACTCCCAATAGTGTTATATTAATCCTGGGATCCTGGATCACTTCTCAGTGTTCCCATCCCAGCCCATGTAACCATTTGAATGCTATCACCTCTGATTTAAATTACTCAGCTGCCAAAAGTGAACAAGAACCATGTCTGGAATTCAGTGAGCTCAAGGGGTTAGCTTTTCTCCACATTAATAAGTTTTTAGTCTACATTTAAGGGTTCATGAAAGGATCATCTTATGTCAGGGAGATCCTTCAGGCCATGTAAACGTTACTGTATTTTGGTATGTGAAGGCAGAAAGGTGAAATGTTAAACAACTGTCAGTTGAAGCAGCTAAGAAAATCAAGATGGCAGCAATATAGAACTCAGCAGTAACATAAGACCAAACCTGAAGTAGACCTGACAATGTTTTTATGCCTTATGTCAAGAATAGGAACTGCTAATCAAAACGATGATCTAAGGTGAAAGCAGGTGATTGAACCCACCTGTTTCCAAAGTTAGCCAATCTCAGTAACGAAGGTCCAAGCACAGAAAAGGGAATGGGGAGGGCAAGGGCTGACCTAAGTAGATGCTATGGCTTCCATCAGACACTGGCTAAAGGGATAAATTTACCATTAGTTCCTAAATTGAAAAAATCACATACTCTATGACACAGTAATTATTTTAGGTATAAAATCCAAAACAAACTCTTGCTAGGTGTGGTGGTGCATGCCTGTAATCCCAGCACTTTGAGAGGCTGAGACCAAAGAATCCCGAGTTCAAAACCAGCTTCAGCAACAGCGAGGTGCTAAGCAACTCAGTGAGACCCTGTCTCTACATAAAACGCAAAATAGGGATGAGGATATGGCTCAGTGATCCAATACCCGAGTTCAATCCCTGGTACCAAAAAAGAAAAAAACAAAAAACAATAACAATCTTGCAAATGTCCAAAAAGAAACATATACAAGTGTATTCAGAGCTGTCATTATATTCAACAATAAGAACCTAGACACGACCCAATTTCCCATCAACAGGGGAGTAAATGAATAAACTGTTATTTTGATACAAAAGATTATTCAATAAAATCAAAATAAATGGATGCAATGATATGATGATTCAGAGCAATCTAAAACTGAATTTAAAAAACTAATCCCAAAAAGTGTTAAATGCCACCTTTTAGCTATATAGTTTTGTAAAATTGATTTTTATAGCCATTCAGTGAAAACTCTAAAAACACTAGCATTATTTTAATAGTTTATTCTTCACATATGAAAAAATACACGTGGACCCTGATCTCAAAAAAACACCCAGACTATCAGGGGAGACCAACATTAAACCAAAAATAGCACAGTTATCCACATCATTGTTATTTTGCTAATGGCTATGAAGGAGCATGGAGTGCCTTAAGAACACTGAACCAGACAGTCTAGGCTAGAGAAGGGGGAGTTATCAAGGAAGACCCTTAGAGAAGTAAATATTTAAGCAGAGACATGTAGGATAAATTGGAGTTAGCTAGGCAAAGTCTATGGGTCTGGGAAAGATTTTTCCAGGCAAAAGAAACAATACGTGCAAAGGTGAAATAGCATGTTCTAAAATCTTCATGTTACTTGAACACGGAAATGAGAGTTACACTTTGCGGGGAGGGCAGATAAGGATCATACAAGCCTTTCAGGTCCTGTGAAGGACTCTAACCTTTATTTTAAAAGCCCTGAAAGATTTTTAGGCAAAAGAATGACAGACTCTATCAACTGTTTAAAGAATACCATTTCTTTCTCAAATTTTTCAAAAGTACTTAGGGGGAGGAAACGTTTCCCAAATGATTCTGCTAGACCATCATTAGCTGAATATCAACCAATGCCTCCAATAAACATACAAGCAGAAATCCTCAACAAAATACTAGCTCATTAAATTCAACAGAAAGTTAAAAGGATCATTCTCCATTTGGGATTTATAACAGGAATGAAAACACCGTTCACATATGACAACCTACCTATAAATGTCATGCACGACATAAGAAAAATGAAATACAAACCATTGTGGTCACATCCATAGATACACAAAAGGCATTCAGCAATATTAAACATCCTTTCTTAGTCTAAAAAATAAACTCTCAAAAATTAGGTGTACAAGGAATGAAACCCTATAATAAAGACTGTATATAACAATATCAAGCTAACATAATACTCAAATAAGGAAAAGTTAAACATTTTCCTCTAAGATTAGTAAAGAGAGGATGCTCAATCTCACCAAATCTATCAACATATTCCAGGAAGGCAAAAGAAAGGAAGAAAAAATTAAAAAGAGCTGCAGTGAGGGCAAGAGGAAATGAGCAAAGTGTTGATCAATAACGGAGATAGATTGTTGTAATACTTACTGGGTTTGTTTTTGTTTTTGTTTTCCTCAAGATTGTTTCAGATATTTTAAGTCTTGTGGTTCCACACAATTTTTAGGATAGTTTTTGAATACTGTCACTGCAACTTTTATAGATATAAAAATTATTTTAAAAATCCCCATAAAAATTGCAGTGACAACATTCAAAAAATACTCTCATTTCCTTTTGCTCTTAGAACAAATTATGAATGTTAGCTTTCTTAGACGATGTGACCCTTTCAAATATGGTTTCGTTTAAGAAAAAAAGAGAACACCAAACCAATGAATCAATGTTCTAGTCTTAAGCATGCAACCTACCCTAAACTCTACTGAATGATTACTTGATATTCAACGAAAAGTGGATTTTGACATCCCTTTTAAGATTTCTTTATTTAACCTTCCAATCAACAAATCTCACTTACATTCATACATATGAATAAGTACACATACCTCGCTATAAAGTCCCTGTAGTCAAAGTAGAGTTTCCTGCTTGTACTGGCGGGTGGGTAGGTTCCACTCAAGTGGCAGGTTTCTGCAGCCAAGCAGCTCTTAACTCCAGCAGACTGCAGAAGCTCACGTCCGATTCTCTCGCGTAGTGTTCCAGTCTTCTGAATCCAAACAACGAAACATACCCGCAAAAACTCCACCGCAGTTTGCAACTGGAGTGTGCGCAGCTAGGGTTCTATATACCCCTTGGGTCAACGCTATTGGTCCACGTTCATGCTAATGAGGGTTTGGAAAATGTAGCAACGCTATTGGTCCAAATTTATGCTAATGACGGTTTGGAAAAGTACCCATGCTATTGGTTAGGCTTGAGTCTGAATCTTTGGCTCTATGGTCACTTCCATTTTTCCCACGGGGAGCATGGTGGCCGAAACAGGTCAGTGTGCTCGGACATCCCTGGGGTCTGGCCTGCACCTGCATGACAGGCTGGGCTGCACGGCCCACTCCCACGCTTTCCACTCCAGTCTACCCGGAACCAACCCTGGAAGAGCATTTTAAGAAATAATGCAGACAGAAAGCAAGGGTTGGATGTTTTCGCTGATGTGAAAGACGTTGCTAAGGTAAGGGAATGGGAGCCACTGCCTTTTCAGGGACTTGCTTCATGGGAGATGCCATAGTACTACAATATAAAATACATTATATTTGAGCGTGGGCAACAGAGAAAGAGTAACATTGCACTAAAGTAAGATTAGCTTTACAAATAACCTGTTTGGAATGATCAATGCAACAATGAATTGTGGGAATTAATAACATAGAAATTATGCCCTAGACAATATTAAAAAATGACACACTCCTCATTTTATAGTTGAGAATATATGAGTGGCCTGTAAATTTAGTTCTGTGAATATGTGGTATTTCATATATGTGAATATGAAAATATTTTAAATACATGTTCTTGTGAGTGTTGCTAAATTTCATTTCATCCCATTTTCTTCAGCTTGTATTTTCCAAATGCTTCCTAATATCCAAGTTACTAATTCACAATATCTATTTCCAGAACACTGCCCCTGCACCTGACCTCCTGCTGCTGTGTCTCCTTCATGCCAAGGAATTTGAGACCTATTCCATTTGAGTTTTCTGTAATATCAATAATAGTATACATTTTTCCAGTATTTTCTATTAATACATGCAACATCATTTAAAATAATGGTTTTCAAAAAGTAAACATTGGTAGTATGCTTGCTTCATTTCTATGTGATTACAGTTAACCCTGTCCTTTGATGAACCTCTTCTCTCAGTTTATTGAGGTTTTGGTTTTACAAAGTATTCAGCTTGAATCTTGTGCCTACCCTGTCAATCACTGTGCCATATTTTTAAACCACCAGTCTTCATTTATTTATTGCTCTTTTCTCCATAATTATGCAGTCAGTGTAAGCCTTGGGTACCACTAATCACTTTGTTTCTCATATTCTACAACAGGCAGAATATAAGAATATGCTCACAGGCAGGATATAAAGATTGATTACAATTAGGTTTCTAGCTTTCTCTGCAAATTTAATTACATTTGTGGAATTAAAACAACAAAGTACAAATATGCCAATAACACCAACAACAAAAAGCCCATTTATAATTGAATAGCTCAACTGGACCTTTTTCTGTTATTCACAGAGTATTTTAAACCTTAAATTTAAACCCCTTGTTCCCATGGGGTTTATTCTCAGCATGTCACCTAGCCTTCTGCTTCATGAAAGTTTTACAGTAGCATTCTCTTTTTTCCTCTCTTTTGTCTAAAAATCATTTTCTTTCTTTACTCTGTCATCCCTCCAGGCTTAAATGAAACTGTCTCCCATATATTCCCAAAGTTTTCTCCCTCCATTAGAACTATCTAAAAATTTATTTTTCCTGTGCCTTTACTCTTTCATTGTATTCCCTCCCCCTTTTGCTTCCTTCTCCTCCCTCCAATATTTCATTTTTAAAAAATCAGTGTTTTTAATATTTCTTAAACCTCTTCTAGAATGTTTTCCTTTATGTATCACTCCATGTCTTGCATTCTTTCCATTACTAGGTTTACTGAAAATATGATTAGTCTCTACTTGTTTCATTTTTTTTTAACTTTTCTTTCCAGGATCCACTGAGATTTAGTGAGTGTTCTTCCTCTCAATTTTACCATTCTTGAGAATAGCATTGATGGGGTTTACTATGCAAGAAAAAAGGGTCTTTTGCTGCCCCTCACTTTGCTAAATTCTGTGCTTATTTTCACAGTGAATTTTATCCCTTTATCTGGGAAATCTTCTACCTTTGATTTCTGAGATACATGCATATATGATTCACTTCCAAGTACTCTCTCTCAAAAATGATAGCAAATCCTAATTTGTACATTTTGGATTAATCTTTCTCCGGGATTCCAAATTTTTGCTAAAATCCAAATGAATTCCTAGTAAGTACAAAAATCTCTAAAATCTAAAAACTGAATCTTTGCCCATTAGTTACCAAGAAGTGACCCAGAGTTGGACCTTCTTTCTTATTTTCCCAGTGTTAGTTAATCATTGGTATAATTTTATATCTATCCTCTCTACTCTAATTTCTTATGCTAGTGCAGGTACTCTCATCTTTTGGGTTTTTGATTTTTGCTTCATTTATTTTTAAAAAATTTTATGGAACTGCTTATTTTAGTTTTCATAATATTTTTTAACATAGTTACTTTTATTTTGATTGTAAGTGGCAAAAACATAAGTCCATTCACTTTATTTTATACAGAATCTATTAGACCAAGGACTGAACTTCAGAAAGGTCTTCAGCTTTGGGCATGACTGGATCCAAGTGTGTAGAAATGTCCTCGGCTCTTTCTATCAATGCTTCACACTTGCTACCCTCTTAGATTCTTATTTTCAAGTTCTCTGTTAGTTTCTCACCATGGTTCTCTTAGCTATATTCTATCAACTTACTAATATGATTGATGTGAAATGCCTATTATGTGAAAGTTCCAAATAGCTGATTATCTACAAACACTTGATTTATCATGTACCTTAATAGCAAGACCAGAGAAAGTAGTGCTTGAACTGGCCAGGTCTGAGGCACATGGCTACATGATTACTAGGGATATGTTCAGATTTATTTAATTCAAAAGAACTGAGAATCAGGAGGGGCTGATACAGAGAAAAATGATTGACAGTCTAAATTGCTGAAACCTATTATACTTCTGTAATACACAAACTTGATATTTGATAGGTACAGTCTAAACTCTTAAGAATGGCATGCAAACCTCTTCACAAGGCTAAGTTCCACGTTTTCAGCATCTCAATCCTGGCCTTACTGGGACTCATGGATCCTCAAACACATCAGGATTAGGTGAGTATGGCTCACACTGCTCTCTGGAAAACCTGTGTGTTCCCCATTGACTGGCAGTGCCTTCTTCATCTTTTCAGGTAGAGCTCATATTCCATTTTTCTTACTTCCTGTAAGGGGATTTATTCATCTCCAGGTAGGAACTAATTCCAATGCTGAACACCATATCAAGGTCCCTACAGCAAACTTCACCATTCTTCCTTTATTTTCTGGAAGTAGAGGTCATATACTACTTGCATTTAAATCTTTAGCTTTGGGGGTCACAGTGAGAATATACCAGGAGAAATTCCTAACATAGAACATATGCTCAGGGGCTGGGGCTGTAGCTCAGTGGTAGAGCGTTTGCCTAGCATGCGTGAGGCACTGGGTTCAATCCTCAGCACCACATATAAATAACAAATGAATAAAATAAATATCCATCAACAAGTAAAAAAATATTTAAAAAAAAAAAAAAGAACATATGCTCAGTATTTGTTAACAAAACTTTCTGTGAGTAGCTGACCCTGGACTGGAAATGGCTGAAATGAGCTTAATTTCCAGTGCCAACTGGAGAGACAGAGGAGCAACCACATATTTGTATTACCTTAAACTTTAAAGGACAAAAATGATGTGATTACTGCATTTTCTCTTTGAGGTTAATTGTAGGAACACATTGCCGAGGACTAAAAAAAGAACTGGCTGTTTTCTATTCCCCAAATGGCTCAGAAATTCAGTGCAAAATGTACATTTTTCCATCAGCCTTTCCTCAATTAATGATTTGTGGCTACCTTGAATTTTCTTCTGTGGGTAATACTTTGGCAGTTTTCAGCTATTCAGAATACCATAATTTAACCAAACATCAAATAATTCTCTCAATAATTTTTCTAAACATTTTTTGTCATACAACCTATGTATTCACAAATCAAACTCCCTCTCTACAGAAAATTTTTTCTATGTTGACAATCTCTTTCTCCTCATATCTCATGTTATATTACATATTACTGTAGTGTAAACAGTCTGTAGAGACTCAAAATACAAAATCTGTCATTTGAAGAACTGCAACATTTAATTGTTTAAGCTTCATAAAGCATGTAATTTATGCACAAGTTACTTTTTTAACACAACTCTGCTTACATATTGTGTGCAGAGCTGAGGAGATTGTATGCAAAGAGCTCACTTTCTGTTGCAGTATGTGAAGGCAACTTTAAACTTCACTGCACACATCTAGGTCTTTGCACTTCTGAACCTTCTGCCTGGACAAATGCCCCCTCCCCCTGCACCAGGTTATTCCATGGTGAATTTCTCTTCATTCATGCCTATGCTCAACAGATTTTGGAGTATCTATTACTATCTGAAATTACATAATTTTTTCTTTATTTTACTTTATCAATCTCTTATCCCTAAGAGTGTTTATTCCTGGACACATAGAATACTGCTTTACATATAGTAGGTACCTCATAAATATTTCTTAAATAAGTGAGCAAATACAAGGCTACATGAACAAATTATTCACTATTAGGACTTATTTTTCATAATTAATGCAGATTTCACTAATATTACTCAAATATTTTGATTTATGGTCTTTCAGCCATATTGACTTTATCTTCTCACATGTAGGGATTTATTTCCCTTTTTATATAAGTAACTTCACAAAGTAAAAATATACTATAAAGCATTATAGATATGGAAAATAATTGACGAGTTAAATTATCAGGGAGAAAGTTCTGAAGAGCTGGTTCTACTCCTAAACAATTGGCTCATTTAACTAAATTTCAGCATTAAATTTCAAATTAGAAGACAGATTCTAATTGTAATAATGAACTAAATTTGTGTTTGTGTGTGTACAAAATTAATCATTTGGATAATATAACCCTGAAGTTCCATTTCAAGTGTAAAGTTCTGTGAATGAAATAGATGTCAGATATTTAAGATAACTTTGATATTCCCCAGCAAATATATAGATATTTATTGCTCAATGGATTTATAAATTCTCCAGATATTTTAAAAGCTGATAAAGTATACCTAACATCAATATTTTATGAGAATTATAGAAATATCTCTTATTTGTATGACATTTGGTTATAATTTACAGTTTAGTTAGTAATTTAAATGGAGCTTCCACTTAACATTATCTTAATTGATCCTTACAGTTATAAATGTGCATACCCAGTCCCATCTATGATCAGAGTTAGTATCATCCTCCATCCCCTCTCTTATCCCTCCCAAAAGAAAGTAATTGATATTTCAGAAGTTAACTGAGTCACAAAAGTCTCCCTGAGAGTGATTAACCTTTCTGACTTAATATTCTGATCATACCAATGCTATTTTCTCATTTGTGCTGGATCTGTCTGCAGCTCAGTAATGCTTCTTGGCTCTCACTTATTTTGAGATTTGGAAGCCAAAATTCAGTCTTATATTCAATATATTTTTCATAAAATGCATACTTACATAGCCACCTGTCTACTGAACATTGCCCAATGAACTTCCTATAGCTATCTATGGTTAAACTTCCCTGAACATATTACACCTAAACTTTCTCCAAATATGTCCCATAAGGAAAAATTGCACCATTTGTTATCCAGTGGTTTGAACTGAAAGCATGAAAGCCATCCTTTCTTCCATCAGTCAGTCAGGCATGGAGAAGAAGATGCTGGGATGGTGATAAGATTTGGCAATGAGCAAAGCTTGTGGTAAAAACTACCAAAGTGCCAGGCGTGGTGGTACATGGTTATAATGCCAAGTGGCTCAGGAGGCTGAGGCAGGAGGATTTAGATTTCAAAACCAGCCTCAGCGATTTAGCAAGGCCCTTAGCAACTCAGAGAGACCATCTCTAAATAAAATATGAAAAAAGTGCTGAGGATGTGACTCTGTGGTTAGCACCCCTCGGTTCAATCCCTGGTACCAAAAACAAACAAACAAAACCCCACAAAACAAACAACAACAAAAAATCCCTAAAATCTACCAAAGCAATTAATTTAAGAGATGAAAAATAAAACAAGGAAGGTTAGTAAGTTTTCTTCTGCTTCTAATGAATAATTTTCCTTTTTTGAGTTTCCTGGCCGGCTTATTTTAAGTTCCCTGAGTATAAGTATAGCACAGAAATGATCCTTTCTGGACATTGCACCAAAGCATTTTTAACTTACTATTTTTAGTTATATACAACATCAGAACACACCCTGATATAATCACGAAAGCATGGAACACAATGCACTCACAATCAGCCCCCAGCACTCCTCCCACCACACCTCCCACTCATTGCTCCCCTCTCCATGCCACTGATCCCTCTTCAATCTATAGTTTACTACCTCTTTTAGTGTTCTGTGGATGCTCCCGATGCCAGGACCCACCATGCCACATCCATACACATATGAAAGCTCAGTCAGAGTCAGTGTTCTTCCCTTGTCTTGTCCCTTCTTCCTCCTTTTCAATCCTTGTCATCTATTCTATTGATCCTTCTTCTATTTCAATGAAAATCCCTCTTCCCTTTTCTGCCCCCATTTCTCTCTCTTTCGTTTTTTTTAATCCAGCCCCCCCCCCAATTTTGAATTAACTTCCTCATATCAGAGAAAAGATTCTACCTTTGAGTTATTGGGACTGGTTTGTTTCACTTAGCATGGTAGTCTCCAGTGCCATGCATTTACCAACAAATTTCATAAAGTCATTCTTCTTTATGGCTGAGCAATATGTCATATGTATATATAGCACATTTTCTTTATCCACTCATCTGTTGATGATCACCTAGGTTGGCTCCATAGCTTGGCTATTGTGAATTGTGTTTCTAATAAACACTGACATGGCTGCATCAGTATAGTATGCTGATGTTAAATTCTTTGGACACATACTGAGGAGTGGGACAGCTGGATGATATATTGGTTTATAAAGGAATCTCTAGTGATTGCCAGAGTTATTGCTGTTTAGCAAATCACAGTAAATATATCTTCCCTTTTGCAACTTAATTGTAGTAGTCATCATTGAAATTATAAATCCTTAAATATAGAAGTCATTTTCCTTCAGTTCTCTAAAATGAAGCTATTTCTGTATTATTAAAATAGTGTAAAATCCTATCAGCTTAAAATTAAACAACATTGGAGTATATGAAATATTTGATAGAACTACTTAAGAAAGAGTTTAAAAATTTGGCCCAGGTGGAGATGACTTCATTAATTCAGCAGAATTTTATTAAATATATTTACTTACATATCAGATTGAAATATGTATATTACTTCTTTGTCAATGGGATATTTTTATGCACATTGTCTTTTTTGCTTAAGTGGCAAACAGAGATCCCCAAAAGTCACATATCATACATTCTTTTCTCAAAGAACAATGCATTAGACAGTGTCCATTGTTATTACTTTTGTGGATTGGAGGAGCTTCCAGGCCTATACATAAGGTAGTATTGGTCCTAATTACATTGATTATTTTAAAACTAGAGTAATAACAAAAATAACTAAAACATCATTGTAGACAACAGTTTGTTTCAGTGGTGAAGAACAGAGTCTCTGAACTTAGACATTTGAGTTTAAATGGGGGCTTTGGGGTCATTGTAATGGGGAGATCATTTTGCTTGCTTCATTGAGATGATGGGGGTGATATTATAGAGACATCTGTTATATAAGATTATTATAAACATTAAATGAGCTAATATATTCCAAGCATTTGAAACAGTGTCTGATACACAAGGCTGAAGTGTCTACTCTTAGTATTGATGTTGTTTAGTGCCCACCTAACTCCTATTGCCTCATGCCATACACTAGCTTCCTCTCAACAGTAACTAAATTTTGTTTCTAAGGTGGGTTTGTTCAGGTAAGAACATTTCTTGATATGGCAAAGGATTAAACTAATTAAACATCACGTGGTTTTATTAACTACAAAAGGTAGCTTAGGTTTGGGAGACTTTCTTCTATTTTAAAATAATTATCTTTTGCTAACTGATTATCTGTAAGCCATCTGCTGATCACTTTTAATACATGTATAAACATTTTTCATCCTTATATCTCCACAATGTGGTGTGTTATATCATTTTACAGCTGTGAGAAAACAAATGAGTTTAAAGAATCCATATTTGTTCTCAAAAGGATAATTATTAAGAGATAGGTATGGGGTTTAAAAGCAGAATGACTTTACTTTTACTCCAAAGTAATCCTTTCATTGTAAAGACATCTTAAAGGAAACCAGATTAACGATCCCAAAGAGTAACAATCTATTACTAGTAGTTGTCTAAAAAGAAGTGTGTGTTTATATTAGTATATATACGGTAAACTGTACATATATAATATATAATGAAACATATATATGTACTTTGTAATCACACATCAATGGGAAAATCAGTATATAAGACAAAGACACTATGTATGCAAATCAATTATTAAATAGAGTACTTATCTTCCTTTTAACATTAGCAGTTGAATGAGATGATCATTTAAAATAATTCCAACATAATTCCAATAATTAAATAATCCATAATTTACTGACATATGTCAAAATAGTTAGCTGTCAGGAAGAAAAAGAATTTGTGTTATTCTGTAAAAGGGCAGAATTTTTCTTACCTTTGACTTGCTTTGATTATGTTGATTCAATAAATGCCAGACAGTTCCATTCAACTAAGAATTTATGTCTCTTATCCCTACCAAGATGATAGACTCTGTATTCAGGTATATCTTGATATTCTATTGAGAGTAAGTACATTCAAAAATAATCCCATCGTGTCAGAATAATTCAACAATTAAGGAAAAGTATCATTAACTTATAAATAAATAAAATGAATACTGAACAAAAGGAAAGTCAGAAGCTGTAAAAGGAATCTCATTTCTTGTTTTATCATTTGCTCCAGACTCAAGGTCATCTGGTCAGCTACCCACTGTCTTCCTAGTGTAATAATCAAGGCTTGCATGGAATGAAAGCAGAAAAGTAACGCAGAACACTCAAGGAAAGACTGGAGCAAAAAATATTGTGAACAAAATGATCAAAGAGAAATTAACCAGAATACTGTATTACTTTTTCAAAACATATTGTTCCTTATGAGATGACAGGTAGTGCATTCTCATGTCAGCAACTATGCATTACCATCACTGCTAGCTTAAAAGCACCTATCAATTACAATACACCATGACATATCTCATATTTCATGATGCCAGTTCCTTTAGGATAACAAAAATCAGTAATCTCGTTAACAGAGTGATAAGCATTAGAATGGTGTGCCAACATTTAACTCATGTCTGCCAATGGAAAAGGGAAAATGTTCTTTATTGATTGGAGAAAGGATCTTGTTTGAACATAATAGACTGGAGTCTTTCATGGACATAATACCACCTTGGGAAGAAACACAGACATCTTAGAAAACAAAGGTTAGATGTAATTGGTTAATTATTTTCTCCTTACTCAAACACAGATCTTATTGAGTTGAGTGAAAATTCTGTCTGCCTGTGAATCAAAGGATGATAGATCATGTAGTCCATTTAAGAAGCTGAAAATTTTCTTCAAATAAGCAGCTTAACAGGAAGCCCGGTACAGAAATTACAAAGAGCCAAAGCCTCTCAGGAAAAAATTGAAGTGGAATTGGATGACTAGGAATTTTTTTTTTATATTTCAAACACAGACACACACACACACTAACAGTTTTACTACACTAAATAACCACTGCTAAGATGCTGGCAAAAATGAGAAGTTCAATCTTGGAAATGTCAAGTTTGTGATACCAACAGATCATCCAAGTAAAAATGTCAAGTGGAAGTAACTTCAAATCGCCTGCTATTCAATATTAAGGTGGAGTTTGGCACTATATATACAAAAAGAATACATACATATATATAGGTGCACACACACAGGGCTAGAAAAGAGAAGATGTCCAGTGATGGAGACCAGAGCACAGCAACTGTGCATGTCAGGGAAATTAGTTGTATCAGGTATATAAGAAGAGAAACAATGGAAAGCAATATAAAATCCAGAACCCAAGAGAAATGCTCCAAGAAAGAGGGGAAAATGTTTAAAATGGTTAAAAAATGTTATGGAGGTCAAATAATACAAACTCAGAACTGCCTTTGTGGTTTCATCTTTTGACTTTAACAAAAAATTATTTGGTAAAGTCACGCAGATGCAATTATAACTTAATCAGGTTGAACTGATAAAAGTTGATTAACAACTATAGATTTTAGGTATAGACAATACTTTTAAGGAATTTTCCAATGAAATGGACCAAGGAATAAATTGAACAAAACAAAAAAGTCTTCACAGAAGAATGTTATACTAGTAGGTATCATCCCATTTCCATTAACAAAGTGATACTGATGACACAGGAGAGAGGAAGATGATACACAAATGATGTTCCTGAGTGGAATTTAGTTCACAGTGGAGGTTGTGGCCTCCCTATGGAGCAAAGGGAACTGATCACAGCAATAGGATGGAAAGAATAGTTCTAAATATTTCTAAAGTCTAGGAGATGCAAATTGTAGGGATTGGGCATGCAGTAGCATCTATCCAGGTTACTTTAAGCAACCATGTTGATGATTATAAAATTATTCATGGGTAGTAAGTTTTTACAGATTGTAAATATCAGATTTTTTTTCCCTTTGGGGTGCATATGCTGGTTATTGGGTTCCCCTGTGACTAGCACTTGTGACTCTGAGGATGAGAAATGCCAGGGTTCTGTCCATCATCACACAACTATAATTCTTAAATCCACACACACCTTGTCCCAGAAATGATGTATAGCAAATTACCCACGACCATATGTGCAGCTTAGCCTTCTAACCCTTCATAAGTGACTGAAGCTTCCCTTCCCCAGATGAGCAAGCATTCATCAGAGCACTTTAAAAATGAAAGGCATTATTAAAAAATTATCTTGAGAAAAATCAGCATCACTAAAACCAAAGTTTTCTAACATGTTTAAAATAAAGCATTAAGTTAAAACATTGCATGTATAAACACCTTTTAAAAGGACAAAAACATCAAGGTGCTCTCACCATGTGGTTCAAAAGTATGTTGTTGAGCCATGTGGCAAGGGGTGGGAGCACTGCTATGCCCACCCACTTTGCTGCACGATGAAAACTTAACGTAAGACATGCCTTGACCCTGTGACCCCAAAGGCTCTCTCCCTCCAACATTACCACCATACTCAGCATGGCCACTGACACTGTCCTGCTCTTCTCTAACATCAGCCCTGAGAGCTGATGGAGGTGAGGATGCTCCTTCCTCTCTCTTCTGGCTTCTTGATCACCACCTTGTAATAGGTAATTCTATGCATCAACTTAGGGGTGCTTCTGGGTTAGAGTAGCATTTAAGTATGTGAACTCTGAGTAAGTTGATTGCACTCCCTAATGGGGGTGGTTCTCATGCAATCAGAGGAAAACATGTGACTTCCCTGAGCAAGAATTATCCATCAGGCTGCCTGTGGACATCACCTGCACTGTGAGGACTTCTGGAACTGGTGCCTGCACTCCCGCACTGCAGACCTGGACTTGCCAATCTCCTATTGTTATGAACCAGTGCTTTATAATGAATAATTTTCTCTTTCTAAATGTATCCTAGGGATTTTGTTTCTCTAAAGAATCCATACGCAGTGTGTGGACTTCTCCATGGTAAGATAAAGGGCCTTCTATCACTCCTTCCTGTATGGCATTGAAGAACCAAGTCTGGATTCCACCACAGCTTTCTCAGAGACTGGCACAACCACATTTCTTGCCCCTCCCATGAATGCAAACCTAAATTCCCTGGAATTTAGTCGCCCTCCCTCCTGTCATCAACGTCTGAAGGGCCAGCCAGTCCCAAGAGCTGGGGAGGCACAGAGGTGAATATGAAGGCCTGGCATAGTGTCTGTCTTCCACCATGTCCCATTCTCAGTAGACTGAGGACTAGTCAGTATGTGCTGCCAATCTCCCCTACTACCTTCAGGACCAGTATGAGTTCTGGAAAAGACACACTCTTGCTCACCAGGAGATAGGCCTGCTCATGATGGCTGTGTTTGGCTGGCTCTGGTGCCACAGCAGGCCAACATGTGCAGTCAATGGCCTCCATCTCCATCATTACCATTCCCTTTATAAGCAGGCTGAGCAACAAGCCACTCTTGTGGGCAACTGTAGGCAGCTGCTGCCAAGCCATGGCACCTCTGGTTGAGACTCCTCAGCTCACCTGCCAGCTGGACACTTTTCTCTGTGTTTGTTAAGAGGTTGAAGGGAGGACACCTTTGTGGTCCTGAAGTACAAGAAACACCCCAGTACTAGTGCCAGGCCATCAGCAGCCAGGGGAATAGTTGTGCCCATTCCTGTAGGACTTGCAGCTGAATAAGGCATCCTTTGTCAGCTCTCAAGGAGAGCCAGCTCCTAAGAATTCTGTGACAGGGGTCAGCCCTATTCACTCTACCTCTAAAGGATCCAGATTACTATGTGTTGTGAAACACTCTGACGTGGCCAGAAGCTCAGCAGACATATAGTACCAAGACTCCTGAGCCACAGGGTTAGCACTAGGCTTTCTGGGTATTGGGCACAACTGCATCAGGGCAGGGAACATCAAGGGAGCCTGGAAGGGCAACATCACAGCACAGAGACAGGTGGCTGAGCTTTCTAAATTCTGGAGGCACCAAGATTGTGCATGTGTGTGTGTGACCTTGCATATCACATATACACATGCATGTGTGTTTGGAGTGTGGACAGGAGAGGGTGTGGGTGAACACTCAGCTTGAAGGTGCTTACTTTCTCCAAGGCATCAGTACCAATTGTTTTATAATGGACTTTATAGTCTCATCTCAGCCAAGCTGCTCAATGAATCAAGGCCCTCTCAACTACATGTTCACAGTTATACACAAGATGTATTTTAATGTTTCATTCCTATCACTCCGTAAGCTAGGAAAACTTCCCCTTGATATCTCAGGGAATCCCTGTTAATATATGGTTCCTCTTGACATTCTTTGAGCACCTATAAACACATCTATTTTAACACTCAATATAAACTGAAGTTTAGGGCCTGTGTGTTTGCTTTCCCTGGTAGACTCTGAATATAGCTGTGTGTCTTACGTATCTTTATATCTCCAAGTCTTAGCTCAGTGCTCAGAATATAAATGTCCAAAAATGCCTGCAAAATGGTAGATGTGCATCTCTGTGTATGTATTCTCTTATATAGTGGAGAGGAATGCTAAATTCTAAGCAACTGAAATAAGAATTCCTTTCAAGAAGAGACTTGCCTTTCCTTATGAAATACTTTGGGTGTTTTTGGATACAGCCATGATGTTGAGGATGAGAAAGAAGAAAGAAATAGGAAAAAATTTGGCTAATGATTTCCACTAAAGAAATTTGCGGGAAGCCGGGCATGGTGGCACACACCTGTAATCCTAGCACTTTGGGAGGCTGAGACAGGAGAATTGCGAGTTCAAAGCCAGCCCCAGCAATGGCGAGGCGCTAAGCAACACAATGAGACCCTATCTCTACATAAAACCACAAAAATAGGGCTGGGGATGTGGCTCAGTGGTCAAGTACCCTGAGTTCAATCCCCAGTACCAAATAAAGAAAAGAAATTTTCAGGAAATTCCTAAAGTATTCAAACAAGCATGCCGTCCACTCAAAACTGTGTATTAGTGTTTTTATTTGATTTTGGTTTTTGTTCTAATCTGAATTCGTGGAAGCCAAAATAGCTAAACTATGTATGTGGACATATGCTAGAGTACAACATGAATTTTACACTGAACTAGCACATGAGCAGAAGATGCAAGAAAACATGTGGATGAGTAACCCTGTGAACTTCCCCCAACCCTGTATTAGACATTTCTTTGACTAATTTCACTCCTCTCCTGTCTGGGAAAATTGCTAAATAACAACTCTCTAAAGAGACCTTTTCTTTTTTACCCCCCACAGCACTGGGGATTGAACCCAGGGTGTATGACATGCTTATCAAGACTCCACTACTGAGTTTCATACCCAAGCTTTTTTTTTTTTTTTTTTTTTTAAGGCAGGTTCTTGAGAAGTTGTACAGCTGTATTTGAACTAACTATCCTCTTGCCCTAGACTCCTGAGTAGTTGGAGTGACAGGAATACTTCACTTGAATAAAGTCTCTGAAAGAGGAAATAACGCTTGTTTTGGTCAATGCAAACTTCCCACAGTGACCGTATTTGCTCCTGACTTTGCTGCTTTCTTGATACAGACCAGCACAGAAAACATGAAAGATACATGGAGGTACAGTTACATAATGGAAGGTGATCGAGTTCTTGTGCCATATTTTGGAACATAGCCTCCCACTTTATGAATTCCCATTTTAAATTTGAGGTGAGTAAGAAATACATTTTTAATTTCATCTGTGTCATTGTGCATTTATAATTTTAGGAAGATTGGCAGATCTTCAATATTTCAACATTAATGCATAAAAGGAAAGCAGTCAATCAAAAAGTCAAAATAAAATCAATCTAGTAAAACTATATCAGATCCTACAAATATGGGAAAACAGATTTTTTACTATTTTTCAGTCATATCAAAAATCCTCAGGTGATTGTACTTTGTAGAATCTGATTAATTATGGCATATATTCATTTAAATTAGAGAATAAAGTCCACCATTTTCTAGTGTTAATTTAGAAATTAAAGTCTGTCTTATCTCAATCATTGAATATTAGATTCTTAATATTTAATTGTGGTATCTTATTTTAGTTTTCATTGTAGTTTATATATATATTTTGTTGTACTGGTATAATGTAGTCTTATTAATTAAACTTTTTTTTAAAACCAGATGAAAGCCAGGAGCAGTGGCACACACCTGTAATCCAAGTGATTTGGGATGCTAAGACAGGAGGATCAGAAGTTTGAGGCCAGCCTCAGCACCTAAGCAAACTTAGTGGGACCCTGTCTCAAAATTAAAAAATAAAAAGGGCTGGGGATGATACTCAGTGGTTAAGCACCCCTGGGTTTAATCCCTGGTACCATAGATAGGTAGGTAGGTAGGTAGGTAGGTAGATAGATAGATAGATAGATAGATAGATAGATAGATAGATACATAGATAGATAATTCTAAAAATCAGATGCAGAAGCTTAGGGTATAGCTCAGAAGGAGAGAACTTTCCTTGCACACATGAGGCTCTGGGTTCAAACCTCAACACCATGTGTCAACACACACACACACACATATGAACACATAAATCAGTTGCAATTCTTCAGTATGAAGAGAAGAAAAAGAACATTTTTGATCATTTTCTGTATGTTCAGGTACTGCAGCAAGTAACTCCATACAAATAATACCATCTTAATAACTCTCTGTGGGATACTATTTGTGATGTAAGGCTATATTAAGACCACCAATGACTAATTTTCCTAACATGATAGATTATTCAAACCTAATCCCAAGATCTCATAACCAAGATCTTGTCTTTAAACTGTAGCATCTATTGGCGAGTTCAGCATTTTCAAATACTGTTTTCTACATATTGCCATGGGAAATATTTCTAATCACTTAAATTTTGTGCTGCATTCTAACTCTGTGAAAACCTTTTATACTAGACACTTTGCGTGTTTCAGATCCCTAATCTTTCTTCTACCTGTTGGTAAATGAAGGCCATTAGGCCATTACAGCACCAAGGACTTGCTTGAAAGTTGAACTCATTTATATATACTTAAACTTTCTGTGCATTCTATAATTAACCTTTGATCTATTGCAAACCATTCATTTGTCAATTAGGTCACAAACTTGACAATCACCATGAAATTATCCATTTATTTTGCTCCCCATATTCAATAAGTAAGTTTTTTCAGTGCTGGTTCTTAGATCCTTCTTGGTATCAGTCTCTCATCTTGGCCTCCATATAGATCAACGTGGCAGAAGAAACAGATAGTTCACTCAATTTTTAAATTTGAGATAGTTTAAGGAAGATCAGGGTTTAGGGAAGTCAACGTGGCAGAAGAAACAGATAGTTCACTCAATTTTTAAATTTGAGATAGTTTAAGGAAGATCAGGGTTTAGGGAAGTCAGCAGAGACAGTGCAATGGCCCTGGGCTTTCAGTGGTGGAGTTACCATTACCATATTCAGGCCTTCAGGGGGACAGTAAGAAAGAGGAACCAGAAAGATTACTTGTTAAGAGAGGGCAACTTGATAAGAGACACAGTTTTTTGGAAGAGTATGGCATAGAAGGAGTAAAGCTATATAAATAGTTCCACTCAATTTACTCCATCTAATCTCCTACCACTGCCGCCTGTCCACTGAGCCTATAATCTAACTGGAAATCAGAGGGCAGCAGAGTGCAATCTGTTTAGCTTAGTCTTCCAGGGCAAGATCAGGAAACAAAAGGATGGGGAGTGGATCCGGACTGGCAGATGAAAGACAAGCCTTTATGTAGATTCCCATCATCTGATTTCCTAACTTCTTCTTTAACCTTTATTTTGGTACTCTAATTTAAACCAATGTATTCTTTCAAAGTGGGAAATTTGATCTTTCCTCTCAATAGCATTAAATTCTGAAGAAATAACTACAGAATATTTAGTAATGTATTAAACATCTTTAAAATTTTGCCCCTATTTATTTATTATACCTCACATTCTTTGGTCTAAAGATGTGTTATTTAAAATATACAAGGTTTTCTAAATTTAGTTTCAATGCTGTTTACCATAAGTTCCCTTACTTCCTTCAATATTTTACTTAAAATTTCTCGTTAGACCTCAACAAAAATTAATACTCTTCATTTGCATTTCTTTAAATATCTATACAGATTAACACTTGTGTTTCTATAAAGTTAGTAGATACAACAGTATCTCCAAAACCTACCCATTTTACTCTTTAAATTTTTAAAAAATTCCATCTTTGTTCAGATATCTTGCATTTGGCACAGAATATACGTTAATAACATTGATGTTGGATGAAACAAAAGAGAGGCTTGAAAACAAAGACTTTGTAGCAATTGTTGATGATCCACTAATATTCTAAACACATTAATTTTCACTTACTCCCTCATTCTTTTTGTTTTTTCATGGAATCATGTTATTACAGAGTTGGTTGTAGGTGTACATATTTGTTGACATATACCCCCGTACTTCCTACTACAAAGATAAAGTGCTGTGACTGTATGTATGTATTCAATGTGATGCATCAAAACTGAATCAAGTGTGTAACACAGTATTTCTGACTGGTGTGTTCTCAGCTGCACTGAATCATCTAACTAGAACTCTCTCCTTTTTTTGCCCTTCCCTGCTTATCTGTGGGATTTTCTAGTGCACCTCAATAACGTGCATAGATTTTTCTGCACACAATCAAGGAATAAAACTTAGTCCTCAAACTTGACATATTCCCTAAAGATTTTATTCAAAAGATTATATTGCCAAGATATTGGCCATGATTAGGTAGAATAATTAGTTGGAAGAATTAAAGTTTGAACAGTCTACACATAATGAAGATGGAGTATAGCAAGATAAAATCATTTCTCTTTATCTGTGGATTTTTCCATACTGTACTATTTGTAGTCTTACAAGTGTTCATGAGACAAAAGGAGAAAGCAAGTTATAAGCATCTTAATATGATGACATACTTACAATCTATGTGTTATATTTTATCCAAAATCTATTTGAACCTCTGTAAATAGAAGACAAAATGGATAGACAAGAACATTTGTCACCCTAAATCCTGGCAGACTGAAACATGATAACTTTAAACAAAAGTAAGTTTTGGTTAAGTTTCAATTAAAAACATCAGAGAGAAGAATTATAATAATATTTAAATGTATTGAATGAAAATATTGATGTTGACTTTAATGTATCCTTATTGAATCTTGTATGTGTAGAAATGTATGTGAGTATGATTTTTACATCATTTTAACCATATACAACAATACAGCAAGCATGCAGTATAGGCTTTTGTAGCTACATTGAAAATAAAAATGCTCAATTGTCCTGACAAAGTTGTGATGAATTATGATACACAATTCTTTTTCTATGCATAGTAAATAAACCAGTGCTTTAACCTATGTATTTTTAAATGTTCAGTATAGATGTGCAGTTGCCAAAACATCTTCACATGCTGCTTCCAAAGTGTCAAATATGTATTCATATGCTGGCTTGCTCCAGAAAGTATTACATGTGATTGAAATATGTAAATGACAAAATGAAATATAACTGGCAAAAATGAGTGTGAACAATGCTGAATGATATAGAGAGTATTCTTTTTTTATTAAGGGTAAAGAAATATTTTGGCTACAATTCATCTTTTAATTCACTGGGAATCATACATGTATCAAAGTGAATAGAATTCCAGAATGCTGCAGTACAGGTAAGAAACGGTTAAGTTCAACATCTTTTGTTAGGTTTTTCTTACATTTTTAATTTCAAAAGGAATACATTTCCTGATTTTAAGAAATCTAAAGCAGAAATGTGTGGAGTCAGAGTCTGATTTC
Source organism: Geosciurus inauris (assembly GCA_004024805.1). Classification (NCBI taxonomy): domain Eukaryota; kingdom Metazoa; phylum Chordata; class Mammalia; order Rodentia; family Sciuridae; genus Geosciurus; species Geosciurus inauris. The sequence continues at coordinate 35,766 of PVHX01005556.1, read as the reverse complement.
ACTCCTGACTTGCTCTCCATGTTTTGCTGAGTGCAGATGTCTCCTTTTAAAAATATAAAATGTACTTGTAAAGTACATGTACTCTTGTAAAATGCAAATTGCAGGGCAGGAGTTGACACAGAAACTCTTAGTAGAGATGAAGGGTTGAGTTTCACAGATATATTTAATGTACATTTATTACAAGTCTCTAATATGCCAGGCATCTTCCAAGGTTCTTACATCACAGGAAGGAAAAAGATCAGTCTACCCTGCCTTCTGAGAAATGATAGGTAGGAGAGGAAGAAGTTGATGATAAAAATACAAAAGCAGCTTCATAAATGCAGCTCTGGGCAAATGCCTTGCAGGAGAACTGCAGGCTATTGACACAGCTTGGAGTCTGAACTAAGAGAGCATGCAGAAAAGCATTCTCTGCTTGGAAGTTATCTTGACCTGAGCCATCATGGATGAGAGAACAAGGTAAGTGAAGAAGACTGAGGAAAGAGGCTATTTCTCATTCTGAAAAAGGAAAAGAAATGGAGTTACAAAGGCACTGCAGTTGGAAAGAGACCAATTTATTTATGTAAATGTAATTGGAAAGACACTGGTCAGTCTTGGGAAATCTAAAACATGTCAGCATGTTTTAAGTGTGTCAGGAAGTGTTCTGAAATGAAGCTGACAGGTGTAGGACAGTCCAGATCATAAAACAGGAGCTGTGTTGTAGGTGATTCTGGTGTTCATGGCCCCTTTCTCAATCCATTATAGAATTTGATTTAGGTAAAATATGAAACCAAGACTCTAATCATGTGTTAATGAACAGAATTACAGTACTCCACATCTTCTTTCTTTCTTTGATTACGTCCTAACAGTAAAGTCCTAATGTGTCTCAAATGAGTGAATCACGTGTTATTTAAACTATAGTTACTCACTGAAGACTCTATGTTGTTTTTCTTCATGCTGAGCTCAGATGAGATGTTGTTTTATGGTGCTAAATTCTTCTATATCTACTTACAGGACATAATTGTGTACAAAATTGCCAAAATTTTTCTCACATATATTTGGAAAACTTAGAAAAACCATGTTTTACATTTCCTGGGAAATGTTAAGTACTGACAGGGAATATATGAATGCATCATTAAGCTACTTGTTGAGAACCCTCTTAGGCTAAACTTTTATCTTTCTAAGAGTTTCAAAGGGAAAGAGACAACCAGTAAAACAAAGAAAAACAAAGGAAAGCTAACCAGCTTGATAAAATTAATAGAAAACAAAAAATTGCCTTAATTATATTTATATTTATCTACAGATTTGTAAATGAAAAGAATTAATCTAGAACTTATCCTTCTTTTCTAGTGAAAACTACATTGACATTTAATCTAATAACCTAATGATATAAAGCTCTGCTTTTTAAAAAAAAAATTTAGGTGTATATGGATACAGTGCCTTTATTTATTTTTATGTGGTGCTGAGGATCAAACTCAGTGCCTCACACATGCTATACAAGCACGCTATCAGTGAGCTGAAACTCCAGCCCCTCTTCTTTTGTTTTTTAACAGAGGCCAGCATGTAATGAATACATGCTGAATGATAGGTTTGGCAATAATATTTTTAGCCAGTGAGTGGCTGTATCATCCATACATAGTAAAATCTTTGGATAAAATCTTAATGGATAAATAAATATATGTGTACTGTCTAACTGCTGTCATACACATTATTTTGAGAATGGATAGATCTACTGGTCACTGCCTTGACCTAATGCTTAGTCTAGGCAGCACTGTAAGTGACATGTCCAGAGGTCAAAGGGCCTGTGATTTGAAATCATATCTGGCATACAGAATCACCTGTGAAGTAAGATTGCCATAGGTGTTTAGCTGTATTGAGTCAAACAACTCCAGGTGAACTAGACACCTCTGTTCAACAAAAAAGCTTATGGGAACAAAAAGAGACATGAATTAGGAGACAAGGCAAGAAAACACAATCTGTAATTCTGGGTTGTGGATTTTAAGAACAAAGAATATATGAAAGATATGTTAGAAAAAAAGAAGTGAATATAGACTATGGATTATGTTCTTAGTATAAACAAAATATTGAAGTGTAATTATGACATATAGAAAAGCATATTCTTATTATATGTGTATGCTTCATAAGACTGTGGTGACAGTTACTGTCCCTCCTTTGGAAAGGGCCAATGAGTGCTCCATATAGGAGAGGCTGAGAACAGGATCACAAAATGAAAATAAACCCATGCTAGCAATGAGAAAGACAGGAGGATTACTTCAAAGGCAGGTCTCTGAAACCTATGTGAACCTGGGAAGAGTGTGAACAGAAGCAAGGAAGAGTGGAGGCATCCAGACCATTGTGGCGATTTTTTGACATCACAAGCATGTTTAGTCTTGGTTCCCCATATGGGTTTCATTATGCTGAGCCCCACTGTTGACTGGTAGTCCTTAACCTTGTCATTATGCTAAGCTCCACAGGGGGTCTCAGGAGAAAGCCTAAGAACCTCACAGGTAACCAGAATTGACAACACAAATTGTATCACAAATCAGTGACATTTCAATTTTATGTATCTTGAGATTCATTCCTTATAAAGAAAACAAAAGGGAGACACAGACACAAAGTGTAATGGCAAAAAAGAGAAAGCTGCACATCTGAGCTGCCAGATTTATTTATATCAATAGGTTACTTAGGTCATTGAGATCATTAGTACATAATTGTTCATTGTATTATTAGGCAGGTTACAGTTACAGAATCAGCAACATTATGTAGCTTATCTGTCAGTTACATTCTACCATTATAATATGCAATGTTAGGAGTTTTGTGTAGCTCTCAATAAAGAAAGTCCATTGTCTGAAGTTACTGTTAAATGGGCAGGTCCAGGAGCAACAGAGCTGGCTGAAGAATTGTAGTTATCTAGAAAGTGAATTTCTTCATTCCCAGGAGCTAAGTGCCTGTGATCAAGATCAAGGCTAATAAAGCTCTAACACAGAGCCTCCTCATGAAGGACAATGCTACAGCAGCTAAGCATTCTATGCTTTTGCATAGAAATATTCCCAGTCACTGGGCATCGCATACTTTGTATAGAAATCTTCCCAGAAGCTAGGTATCCTACACTTTTGCGTAGAACTGGCTAGATACCAAGCATGCCATAGCCATGGAGTCATCAGAGACCCCAATCCCAAACACACAATGCTTACACTTCCCAAGGCCTCAAAATCTGAGTTACTGCAGTCACCTCCATTTGTAAATGTGAAAGTATTTTATTCTCTGAGACCTCTGTGTGTGTGAAGGTGATGGGAAGTGAGTGAAGTCCAGATGGACCTTTAGTGCAAATACAGCCATGTGTACCAACATTAATATTTGTGTCTATAGGAACTATTTAATGCCCTGTTTTGTGTCTGCAGCTCATCAATGTTTAATTTGGATGAAGGTTAACAGGTGCAGATGATTTGGCAGCATGAGTGCCCCTGTGTTGGAATACTGCAACCTGGAAACTAAAATCCTGTCAATTGAATGGTGACAATGACACATGTCCATGCATAAGCTCTCATATTTCAAGATGGGTTAAAGAAACCCATTGCAACACAGGGATCCTTGGCTGTGGATCCAGACAAGGTACTTCAGGAAAAGACAAATGATTCTCTTATACTGGTGGTAGATTAGGAAAATATTTGGTAAAGTGAATTATTTTAAATGAGTGTCAGGAGGCTCCCAATGGACTGTGAGGACAAAGGCAGGAAACTGGGCTAGGGCAGGGGCAGATAAGCTGGGAGGCTTTGTTTTATTTTTCTCTCACTGTGTCATTATGAGTTACACTGAGCTGCTTCCAATTCCATAGTCTACCTGACATTGACATTCATCTTGGTCTTAATGTCCTTGATGTTCTGAAAGTTCAGTTATGAATCCAGCACAGAACTTGTGCTTGAGAAGCACTCAGGTTTTCCATCACCCTCGTGTTCTACAACAACACTCTTGCATGCTTGTATCATGTCCCTAAACCCTTTTGCTGGACTCTCCTGGTGCCAGACTCATGTAGCCTCTAATGTTTTTCAGAATGCAAGTGAATTTGACTGTTCCAGGTGGCAGATTAGTGGAATAGTTGATCAGCACAGGTTGTAAAACAGATTTCTACTAGGGCTTTAGTTGGGAAGCAATTGAAGATTCATTGTAGAAGTAAGTATCTCCATCAGGCTATGACCACTGCCCATGCCTGACCTGTGAGGACAGTAAGGATGGAGAGGGGCAGCCAGGCCCTTATTGACTCAGTCATATTTTTGTCCTTCAGATCCCAATGTAGAGGCTAGATTCAATGCTATCAGACCCTCTGCAATTGTGCAACTCCATGAGTGTGTCCCGGACACTCCTCAAGCTCTACTTCCAATATCTTATATGATCTTCACAATGCTTCCATTCTTCTGGTGTCCCTCACTGGAATGCAGCCACTATGACATGTATGTCAAGTCATATTGGAGTGTGACCATGATACCTGCTCCAACTTTTATCTTAGAATGGTAAAATCTTGAACTATTACTCTACAAACAACAAAGATGCACCCACTATAGATCAGTTCCTATTCTTGGCTCTAGAGCAAGGACAGAAACAGGACATCAAGTCCCTGCCCAGTGGTTAGTCGGTCCTTCAAAAGGGATGTCTCATTGCTTTCCAGGGAGACACCCAATAGCTGCTTCATTGGGAAGACAAGAGGCTTTCCAATATTAATGTAATTTAACCCACAGCTGCACTGGTGGGAATTGACCCCTAAAGAAATTGTATTAAGGACAAAGAAAGTTCAAGAAGCAGTGTTATTTTTCCTCTCTTAAGTTCCATTTTCCAAATTTGATTTTCCTTTCATGAGGTCCTTTATAAATAACTTGTGATAAACCCATTTTCATTACATAGAAAAAATTATCTGTTAAGTCTTATAATTCTCACATTTTTATTCCTTTTTTCTGATCATAACATCTTTGTTTTTCAGGTTTCTACAACATAGTAAAATTGTGTTTACATAAAATATAGTATGAGTAATGACAAACAAGGAAATATCTATACATAAGTGACTCAGTAGCATATTGATAATTTATTTTCCCCAACACTTAGTCTCATTCTTGGTGCAATTGAGAATGTGTATTCTTTATCCAAAACTAGTTCTTTAAAATTATCCAGACTGTAGTTCACCAGACCTGGTCACATCCAACTGCATCCTGGACCCCAACACAACTGGCTCATTTTGTGCAGACACTGGTCTATTTGACAGGCTGAGCCAGCTTGGGGAGGGCTTTAACTCCCCAACAAGGGCTATTTAGAAAGCTGCACAGGGAAACTGATGGGTGTCAGGATATCATTCTGGCTGCTATGGAACTGGGCAGCTTTTATTAACCAGAGTAAGCAGCGTGGATTATGTCCTAGCTCAGAAAACAGAGTCCTCAGGATTCAGGTGAATATGTGTCTGTTGTTAGTGTAGGAAGACAGGAGGACATGAGCAAGGGGTAGGGGAAAGAGAACATAGCCACTCAATTTTGAATACTCACTCCACCTCTGGTAATGAAAAACCCCACCCAGATACTACTTTCTTAAAAGAAATGAAAAACAAATGAAGGGAAGGAATGTGGGATGGGATGGTGGAAGACAGTGGAATGATATGACCTAACATTCCTATGTATATATGTGAATATACCACAGTTAATTTCACCATCATGTACATTGACAAGACACTAACTTAATAAAACCTAGAAGTGAGTAGCAGAAAAATCAGTAAAATAAAGGTAAGGAAACAGAGTGAGAGGAAGGGAGGGGAAGGGGAAGTGCTGGGGACTGAATTAAAGCGTATTATGTTCCATGCTTTTATAATTATGTCAAAATGAATTCTGTTGTGAGTTATAACTAAAAATAACCAATAAGAATAATTTTAAAAATAAATAAAAATAAAAATTGCTGCATTTACAAATCTGAATGAAAATAAAATTAAATTTTATTTCTCAAAAACAGAGTATTTCTGACTATAAAAATATATATAGAAAGCAGATACAGAAAATGTAATAGAAATGATAATAATAAATATTTTATTTACTTTTAAAAAGGTAAAAAGAAATGGGAATAACTAGCCTAAGGAACATTTAAACTTTGCAGCATGTCCAGAAAACTGAGGCACTAAGCCATGGTGGGAAATTGTGGTAGCCACACCAAATATATAATAAATGAGGAGAGAGGTTTCCAGTCTCCGCCCCTGCCCCCCCCCCAAAACCCTGCCATATGCAAAACTCCAAGCTGCTTATTCCCTTGGGAATGTTACTCCACATTCCTTGGAAAATATTTGCACTTCATAAAATAAACATTTTATATTTTTTCTGTCTCTTGAAGGAAATCTTTCTTTGGAGAAGTCAAGAACTAAGAATATATGTTGTCCAGTAACAACTATCATATGGAGGACTTTGAAAGGGAGGTGCAGGCTCACATAGTCCCAGCAGACCAAGTAGAGATACAGGTACAGAATCCCAGTCTTAGCTCCAGAAGGCTGAGAGCACAGAACCACGGATTTTGGGGTGGGGGGATAGTGCAATAACTTATACAATTCAAATCTCAAATGGGTAAAAGAGCTGGATCAAGGCCCACCTGCCTTCTATTGCTAGGCCCCTGCCTCAAGGCCCCTGATCACATAGAGATTTGGAAGCTCCCTAGAGAATAAGGGTGATGATTTTCATCTTAACCCTCTGTAGTCTCCAGGGTACTTTCACACATATTGGCGACTTAGAAACCGCCCCCAGCCCCCCACTTTTTTCTCCCAGTACCAGAAAAAGGTATTTGAGCAAAACCTCTTTCTGCATCCACCACGTGGTTTTTCCCACCACTCCTGGGATGGCAATCACTTTAGGTCCAGATCTGCTTCCCAATTTTTTTACAATGTACCCAGTGCAAACTGCATGGGGTTGGCATGTGGGTGGGTGAAGTAAAATGTGAGCATTCCTGAAGGGCAGTGGCCTGACCCCAGGGTCCTACAAGCAGCAGGAAGACCCGCCTCTCCCAACTACTTCCCCTAGCTACTCAGACCTCAGAGGTGGAAGGAACCACCTAATTTTTCTTCTTCCTCTTTCTTTGGCAAGAAGCACCTCTCTCACAAAAAGACTTCCCCCTGTCACATCTCAGGTTCCGTAGAGCAAAAAAAGCCATTTTTCTGACACACTGGACATTCTTCTCCAGAACTCACATTATGTGGAAACGTCAAATATTTTGCCCAAGAGGAAAAGGAAGACAGATTTCTTGCAAAGTGAATATCCTTCTCTTTATGACTCTTCTTTTGTACTGAACCATACATACTTTTGTGCAGATAGAAGCAGAGAAAATCCTGAGAATAAAAGTGAGACTTCATTTTATCCTAATATATGTAAAGAACATGATGATAGAGTCATAGGTAACACAATGAACTTAACTTTTTTCTCATTTTATTGAATTATAAGGACTAGTTTCCATATTAATTACTGCATCACCTTGTACCAGAAAGATCTACTACACCATTTTCTAGTCATCTTTGTGAATGTTTCTACTTTTTTTTATAGTGTTCCAGGGGAAACTAATTGGCTTAACAGCAATTGGAGCACATATTTCTAGAGATTAATAAAAGTTGACCCAGGTGTTTTTATATTCTAAATCAGTATTGGGTTTTCTATCTTTGTTCCCTCACTTACTTGTCAGGTAGACAAAGACAGAAGGAATCAAGCAAGAGAGGACAGAAGGGAATTGAGTGGCATATAGAGTCACAAGGGAGGGTGGAGTGGACCCTGGCAGAGCTGGTCTGTGTTTGTGTCCCTGTTGACACTGAAATGGTTTGGAGAGCAGGCCTCTTGGAGAGGGCTGAAGGATGTTTAAAAGCTCACAGTCTACCAGACATGGAGACCTGTGACCTTGGAATTGTGACTGAGATCTCTAGTTGCTTCCTGAGTCCTTGTGAGAAGATGGAGAGGTGGGGATCTGAGGGTCCCTCCTCCAAGGTCCCACTTCTACCAGGGGCTTACTTGAATTAACTTTTCCTCTTGGCTTCCCACACATGATGACAGATATTTTCCAACCTTGTTCCAGGTGACAGATGAGGAAAGGGAGCCCAATGGCATCCATTGGCTGCAGTGAGTTCAAGGTGTGGCCAAGGGTGGAGTCTATCTATCTGATGCCCACTTTGTCCTGTGCACCAAGTGGAAGAGTTGAACTTTGTGTGGGCAGCAGAAACCACCATCATGGGCTCTGGTAGAGACCCTCAGCTGGGCTTGGGAAACCCCACAGAGAGGTTCCAGAGCTCCCAACCAGAGAACCCCTAATGCCTACTGATCCTGAAGGGATCAGAGGAAGATGCTCAGTGCTTGTGGAGGGGATCTTGTGATTGGAAACTCATTCCCCAAGTATCAACACCTGGCCACAACCTCCTATCTGTGCCTCTCCCAGCCTCCCTGAGGACAAGTGACTTCTCTTCCCTCTGCCTCAATTTTTTATCTCTAAAATGAACCCAAGGCAGAGGTGTTTGTTAGGATCTGAGGAGCAGTTTAGAGTCTGGCTCTCACCTCTAAGGTGCTTTAGTGTGGACTTGCTTGTGGTACAACAACCTTGAAGGAGTTGATTAACACCTGGGAGGCCTGGGTATCTGTATGTAAAATGAGCAATGCATGCAGGCTTTTTAAGAAGCTTATTGCCCACTCTGAAATTCAAGGTTATTGGATTTCTAAGGCATAGCTGGAGAGAGGAGGAAGCAGCAGAAGAAAGAGAGAAAGAGAGAGACTGACTAGGTGACTGCCACTGTCAGAAGTAGAAGGAAAAAGACTCCAAGTGACAAGAAGCTGCAAGTTCACCAAAATGCTTAACCAAAATAAGAAGTGTGTGACCAATGTTGGAAAGATTGTTAGGAGGTTAATAAAACTTATTAAGGGATTACAACTTCTCAGAAGAGATAATGAAGGAGCCTCCAAAAGGAAAATCCTCTCTGTCCCTCTCTATGCAGCCTCCCTTCTTGATTTTCCAGTCCTCAGTCATGCTGGCATTGAACAAAATGGTCTCAAGTTATGCTGGAGTGGAATCCTTGTTTAAGCCCATCTCAGACACTGAGAAAGTTCTCTATACCGCACATATGCAGAGTCAAATGACTGAGTTTCTTTCTGGGAGTGGCAAAAGGAGTTTAAGAAACTCCTTAAAGCCTGGGGTGGGGGTGAGAGTTAGGCTTTGCTGAGTGCAACATTCTCAGATAGAGACATTGGTGAACACACCATCCAGAAACCAGGGGGTGTACTTATGTCTGAGGGACCTTGGGGTGGCCAACCTGCTCATGGAGCCTAAAAATTTTTACATAAGAAAGGCACAAGGATCTTATTCCAGGATAAGGCTGAAAAGCATGGGATTCAGTTGCAAAGGGCTTTCTAGAGCCCCGAACTTTTCCATTATTCTAGGATAGTAAACAGGAACTCAGAACAATCCCTCAGGAACTCCCGAACAATCCCAAACAGGAACTCCCTCCCTATCTGTGCCTATTTGATTTGCATTTCTCTAATGGCTGTGCTTTCTTCAGTTTTCTGCTCCATCTATTTACCTGGAAATGCCATAATTTTATTCTCTTTTAATGCTTCAGTAATATTCCATTGTGCATATATACCACCGTTTCTTTATCTATTCATCTATTGAAGGGCATCTAGGTTGGTTGCACAGTTTAGCTATGGTGAATTGAGCTGCTATTAACATCGAAGTGACTGTCACTTTAGTATGCTGTTTTTAAGTCCTTTGGGTATAGACCAAGGAGTGGGATAGCTGGGTCAATGATGATTCTATTCCAAGATTTCTTAGGAATCTCCATATGGCTTTCCATAGTGGTTGTACCAATTTGCAGTCCTATCAGCAATGTATGAGTGTGCCTTTTCCTCCACATCCTTGCCAACACTTATTGTTGTTTGTATTCTTGATAATTGCCATTCTGACTGGCATGAGATAAAATCTTAGAGTAGTTTTGATTTGCATTTCTCTAATGGCTAGAGATGTTGAGTATTTTTTCATATTTTTGTTGATCAATTATATATCTTCTGAGAATTATCTGTTCAGCACCTTAGCCCATTTATTGATTGGGTTGTTTGTTTTTCTGGTGTTCTGTTTTTTGAGTTCTTTATATGTCCTGGAGATCAGTGCTCTATCTGAAGTATGTGTGGTAAAATTTACTCCCAGAATGTAGGCTCTATGCTCACCTCATTGTTTCTTTTGCTGAGAAGAAGCTTTTTAGTTTGAATCCATCTCATTTATTGATCCTTGATTTTACTTCTTATGCTATAGGAGTCTTGTTAAGAAAGTAAGGTTCTAATCCGACATGATGAAGATTTGGACTTACTTTTTCTTCGATTAGGCATAGGGTATCTGGTCTGATTCCCAGGTCCTTGATCCACTTTGAGTTCAATTTTGTGCATGGTGAGAGATAGGGGTTTAGTTTCATTTTGCTGCATATAGATTTCCAGTTTTCCCAGCACCATTTGTTGAAGAGGCTGTCTTTTCTCCAATGCATGTGTTTGGCACCTTTGTCTAGTATAAGATAACTGTATTTGAGTGGGTTTGTCTCAGTGTCTTCTATTCTGTACCATTGATCTACATGTCTATTTTGGTGCCAGTACCATGCTACTTTTGTTACTATAGCTTTGTGGTACAGTTTAAGGTCTGTTATTGTGATGCCTCCTGCTTCACTCTTCTTGCTAAGGATTGCTTTGGCTATTCTGGGTCTCTTATTTTTCCAAGTGAATTTCATGATTGCCTTTTCTATTTATGTAAGGAATGATGTTGGGATTTTAATTGGAATTGCATTGAATCTATATAGCGCTTTGGGTAGTATGGGCATTTTGACAATATTGATTCTGCCTATCCAAGAGCATGGAAGATTTTTCTGTCTTTTAAGAACTTGTTCAATTTCTTTCTTAAGTGTCTTGTAGTTTTCATTGTAGAGGTCTTTCACATCTTTTGTTAAATTGATTCCCAAGTTGTTGTTTTTTTGTTTTTTTGTTTTTTGAGGCTATTGAGAATGTGGTAGTTTTCCTAATTTCTCTTTCAGAGAATTCATCACTGATGTATAGAAATGCAATTGATTTATGAGTGTTGATTTTATATCCTGCTATTTTGCTGAATTCATTTATTAATTCTAGAAATTTTCTGGTGGAATTTTTTGGATCCTCTATGTGTGGAATCATGTCATCAGCAAATAATGATAGTTTGAGTTCTTCTTTTCCTATTCATATCCCTTTAATTTCTTTTGTCTGTCTAATTGCTCTGGCTAGTGTTTCAAGGACTATGTTTAATAGCAGTGGTGAAAGAGGGTATCCCTGTCTTGTTCCCATTTTTAGAGGGAATGCTTCCAATTTTTCTCCATTTAGTATGATGTTGGCCTTAGATTTAGCGTAGATAGCTTTTACAAAGTTGAGGTATTGATTCTGCCAATCCTAGAGCATGGAAGATTTCTCTGTCTTTTAAGAACTTGTTCAATTTCTTTCCTAAGTGTCTTGTACTATCCCTAGTTTTTCTAGTGTTTTGAACAGAAAAGGGTGCTTTCTTATCAAATGTTTTCTCTGCATCAATTGATAAAATCATATGATTCTTATCTTTAAGTCTATTGATGTGATGGATTACGTTAATTGATTTCCATATGTTGAACCAACCTTTCATCCCTGGAAAGAACCCCACTTGATCACGGTGTACTTTTTTTAAAATATGTTTTTGTATGTGATTTGCCAAAATGTTATTGAGAATTTTTGCATTTATGTTCATCAGGGATATTGGTATGAAATTTCCTTTCTTTGATGTGTCTCTGTCTGGGTTTGGTATCAGGTGATACTTTCCTTATAGAATGAGTTTGGAAGGGTTCTCTCATTTTCTATTTTATAAATAGTTTGAGGAGTATTGGTATTAAATCTTCTTTGTAGGTCTCATAGAACTTAGCTGAGAATCCATCTGGTGCTGGGGTTTTCTTGGTTGGCAAGCTTTTGATGACATTTTCTATTTCCTTGCTTGAAGTTGATCTGTTTAAGTTGCATATGTCCTCTTGGTTCAGTTTGCTTCTAGAAATTTGTCAGTGTTTTCAGGGTTTTCTATTCTACTGAAGTATAAATTTCCAAAATAGTTTCTAATTATCCTCTGTATTTCAGTGGTCTTTGTTATGATATTTCCTTTTTCATTACAAATTTTAGTAATTTGAGTTTTCTCTCTCCTTTTTTCATTAGGGTGGCTAAGGGTTTATCAATTTTATTTATTTTCTCAAAGAACCAGCTTTTTGTTTTGTCAATTTTTTGAATTTTTTTTGTTTTAATTTCATTGATTTCATCCCTGATTTTAATTATTTCCTGTCTTCTACTTCTTTTGGTATTGATTTGTTTTTTTTCTAGGACTTCAAGATGTAGAGTCAAGTCATTTATTTGTTGACTATTTCTTCTTTTAATAAATAAGCTTAATGCAATGAACTTTCCTTTTAGCACTGCCTTCATGGTGTCCCAGAGATTTTGATATGTTGTATCAGAGCTTTCATTTACCTCTAAGAATTTTTTTATCTCTTCCCTGATGTCTTCTGTTATCCATGTGTCATTCATTAGCATATTATTTAGTTTCCAGGTGTTGGAGTAGTTTCTATTTTTTTAATCTGTCATTGATTTCTAATTTTATTCCATTATGGTCAGATAGGATGCAGGTAATATCTCCATTTTTTTGTATTTGCTAAGACTTGCTTTGTGACATAACATATGATCTATTTTGGAGAAGGATCCATGTGCTGCTGAGAAAAAAAGTGCAATCACTCATTGATGGATGAAATACTCTATATATGTCTGTTATGTCTAAATTATTGATTGTTTTATTGAGTTTTATGGTTTCTTTGTTTAGTTTTTGTTGGAAGATCTGTCCAGTGGTGAGAGACGTGTGTTAAAGTCACCCAGTATTATTGTGTTGTGGTCTATTTGATTCTTGAAATTGAGAAGGATTTGTTTGATATACATGGATGCTCCATTGTTCAGGGCCTAGATATTCATTGTTGTATCTTGTTGGCATATGGTTCCCTTAAGCAGTTTGAAATGACTTTTTTTATCCCTTCTGACTGTCTTTGAAGTCCACTTTATCTAATATGAGGATGGAAATCCCTGCTTGTTTACGCAGTCCATTTGAGTGGTGTGTTTTTTCCCATCCTTTCACCTTCAGCCTGTGGATGTATTTTCTATGAGATGAGTCTCTTAAAGGCAATATATTTCTGGTTTTTTTAAAAAATCTAATCTGACAGTCTGTGTCTTTTGATCGATGATTTTATGCCATTAACATTCAGGGTTATTACTGAAATATGGTTTGCATTCCCATTCATTTTGGTTTACTTTTGGTTTTTAATTTTTTCATTTCTCCTTTGATTGGATTTTCCTTTAGTGTAGTTCCTCCCTTTGCCAATTTTCTTTTCTTCCTCATGAAATATTTGGTCGAGAATGTTCTCTATTGCAGGCTTTCTCATTGTAAATTCTTTTAACTTTTATTTATCATGGAAGGTTTTTATTTTGTCATCAAATCTGAAGCTTAATTTTGCTGGATATAAGATTCTTGGTTGGCACTCATTTTCTTTTAGAGTTTAGTATATGTTGTTTCAGGATCTCCTAGCTTTGAGGGTCTAGGTTGAGAAATCTGCTGAAATCTGAATTGTTTTCCCCCTGTATGTAATCTGAACTTTCTCTATTGCAGATTTTAATATTCTATCCTTATTGTGTATAATAGGCATTTTCATTATAATGTGCCTTAGTGTGAATCTGTTGTAGTTTTGTACATTCCGTGTCCTGTAAGCCTCTTGTATTTGATTTTTCAATACATTCTTCATGTTTGGAAATTTTTCTGATATTATTTCATTAAAGAGATTGTGCATTCCTTTGTTTTGTAGCTCTGTGCCTTCCTCTATCCTGATAATTCTTAGATTTGTTTTTTTCATGTTATCCCATAATTCTTGGATGCTCTGTTCATAGTTTCTTACCATCTTCATTGTGTGGTCAACTTTATTTTCAAGATTATATATTTTGTCTTTATTTTCTGAGGTTCTATCTTCCAAGTTATCTAGTCTGTTTGTGATGATTTCTATTGAATTTTTTATTTGGTTTATTGTTTCCTTCATTTCAAGAATTTCTGCTTTGTTTTTGTTTTCAGCATCTCTATCTCTTTCTTGAAGTAATCTTTTGCTCCCTGTATTTGCTTTCTTATCTCTTCGTTGGATTGATCAATTGTTGCCTGTAATTGCTCTCTTATATTATTCTGTGCTTCACAGATCATTTTAATTATGTATGTTCTGAACTCCTTCTCTGACATTTCATCATGGATTCTATTATTGTAATATCTTGGTTTGGGGCATTTTCTTCCCTTGGTTTTTCATGTTGTTCATGTGTCTTTCTCTCTGCCAGTACTGATCTGAGGTACTACAGTTTCTACACTATAATCTTGTAGTGTCCCTTCAGGTTACCAATACCTCACCTCTGATGTAACTGAGCCTTCAGGAACATTGGAGATGATCTTCCTGGTCCTGGCTATTGTCTCTAGACAGAAGTAGGAAGTAGGCCATGCCAGCCATCTGTTGGTAGATGAGGGACAGTCGTAGGTCTCCTCTTCTGTGCATGCAACATCAGTCTCCGCGGGGTCGGTCGCCTCCTCCTTGCGTGGGGCCAGGGTCAGTCTGCTTGCCTCCTCCACGCATCCAGCCAGGGTTGGTCAGAACAATTGTAGGTAAGGAAAAGTTTAATTTAGAGGGCTCATGGTTTCAGAGGTCTTAGTCCATAGAAGGCTGGTTCCATTCCTTGGGGCTAGAGGTGAGGCTGAACATCATGGCAGGAGAAGGTGGTGGCTTATGAAGGATTTTATAGCTCTGCAGAGAAATAATTCCTTCAAACTAAATTGAGAATTTATCCAAGAGCTATAATTTAAAAGGTAAAACCTTCTGAAGCACTAAAAAGGATAGGAAGCAATATCCTGGCTGTATTGTTTAATGATACAAAATAAAGTATACTGGAGAAAAATGCTTTCAAATCACAGAATCAAGCCAGGTGCAGAGGTGCAAGTCTGTAATCCCAGCACTTAGGGAGGCTGAGACAGGAGAATCATGAGTTCAAATCCAGCTTCAGCAACGGCGAGGCACTAAGCAACTCAATGAGACCCTGTCTCTACATAAAACACAAAATACGGCTGGGGATGTGGCTCAGTGGTCAAGTGAGTTCAATTTCCTGTACCAGAAAAAAAAAAATCACAGAATCATCTTTCATATTTTAATACATATTCAGAATATGCAATGTACAGAGACAGAGTAAGTACTTTCCATAAATATTTACACACTGACATGATGGGAATTGTTATTAGAAAATAGACCACATTCACACATTTATACATTACTAATATTTCTTAAAAGAATATACATGAGTTCATTTGCAGTCTATAGAAAGAAACATTACAATGCTTTGGAAGTTTCTCTCACTTTCTTCAAACTCATCTCCCAGGAAATTATTATCCTGCACTTTGTAGGTTTATCATCTATGTCAGTAATTTTAAACAGTATTTTTTTGTGCTGGCCCACTTTAAACTTCATACATAGGGTAAGACCATGTGTTCTTCCATGACTTCTTTTTATTCTTCTACATTACTTTCTGAGATTCAGCCATGTGGATGTGAATTGGAAAATAATGAATTTATACTACTGCATGGTTTTCAATGAATATTTTATCACAGCTTACTTATATTTTCCACGGTCTCATTTTACTATTGATATATGTTTTGGTTGAGCCCATATTAAAAAAGTCTTGTGAGTATTCTTGTACAGTTGCTAAGAATCATCTTTCCAGTGATTTTAAAATTTTTCTTTATGCAGCATATGATGGTCCTCAATTCAGTGAAGCAGAAGTGACATACTTCAGTTTAAGTGACATGTACTGGTTGTTAAGTTGCATTTAGAGGTAACTCTATATTCATTAGAGTTCACATAAGTTCACTCTATATTTATTAGAGTTCACGTAGTTCATTAGAACTCACATAAGTTGTACACACAGACTCAGCCTTTGGTTCTACCAACATCTTTGAAGGTACCCTAGAGATCTGGAGTTAAAACATGTCTTCCTTGTGCATTTTGATAAAATTATATTGGTATGCATGAAAACTTTCTTGTTAATATAATTTCCAATGAGAAATTTTTCCCTGAGATGAGTGAAATTACAGATTTTAAACATCCCAGTAGGGAGGGGAGCTTGATAACTTTTCTTCTTTATGACTTTCTAGTTTTTCTGTTGTAATTTACACATTGGCACTTAGTTGCAAAAATAGTTTCAGAATTTGCAATCACAGCACTTTATTCCTAAGAAATGTATAAATATAGAGTTACCTCTAAATGCATCTCTGTAAATACCCAGCCAATTCCCACAGTTTGATTTTAGCCACTAACTCAGCTTAGTCCCCTATAGATATTATGCCAATGTAAATGTATCTTTTTTTTCCTAAAGAAATAATATATAATATTTTACAAACTAAAGTACTGCCTCCCCCAAGTAAAAACACACTTGAAAACAAGTATCCAAACATGCCAATTTGTGAATATTTTTAAATAAAAAGGTAATCTATTATTTGTATTTCCAGGAAACCCAAGAGAGCAGATGTAGGAGCAGTAGATATGGAGTTCTGGTTTTCAGTAGATTTATATTCAGAACTTTAATGCATACATGTGCCAAGTTTGTCTTGGGTGCACTGGGGCAACTCAGCTTCATCTTGAGTGGAACTCTACCCTGACAACCCCAGAGTCAGGGTTATTTTATGCAATCATAAGAGTAGCTTGTGTCAGTGTCTATTCATTTTATTCTCTTCTTAATTAGTGTTCATTGGTGCCAGGACATGTTTGATGCTGAACAAGGAAATTTACTTCACCCAGTTCACACTCTATAGTAAAAATTGGGCTAAAAAAGTGTTCCTGGGTCCTCTAAGTGGAAGTCAATTAAAGACATTGATTCTTCAAGGAAGTCAATATCCTGTGATCTGAGACACTCCATAACCAGTTCTCTTCCCCTTTATTTCTTAATGTAGGTTTAACCATTTATTCCCAATTGTGTTATAGCTATATAGTCAACCAAATTTTATTACAGTACTTCACCCTAAAAACATATGTGTGTCTTACTATTCTAGTTAGGGTGATTGTAAATTTATTGTCCAAATCAGGACACTTTAGAGCATGAGAAGAATGATGTGAGTAATTATGACAGGACAGCAACATAAACCAGCACCTTCTGGTGTCATGGAACTATATACTATGTTATCTGCTGTGTTTGGGTCTGCAAGTCTCAGTATGCAGCTTTTTGCTTGTGAGAGGGATCCACCTACTCAACAGTGTTTTAGTCAACTTTGTGTTGCTGTGACCAAAAGACTGGGCCAGAATAACTTAAGAAGGAAAAGTGTATTTTGGCTCATGGCTTCAGAGGTTCAGTCATGGTCATCTGACTCCATAGCTCTGGGGAGTTCAACTTTCCAAGCTAAAGCAGAACATCATGGTGGATGGCCATGACAGAGGAAAACAGATTCAAAGTAGTCAGGAAACAGAGAGCTATGTTTACCAGGGACAAAATATGAACCCCAAAGTCATGTCCCCGGAGATATACTTCTTCCATCCACACCCTACCTGCCTACAGTTAGCACCCAGTTAATCCATATGAGTGGATTAATCCACTAGTTAAATTGCAATTCTCTATCATTTCACTTCTGAACATTCTTACATTGTCTCACACATGAGCATTTTGGTGACACCTCATATCAAAATGATAACAAATAGCAATATTTTTTATCTTTCATATTAGAACTCTGATTTAGTTACTTTTTTTCTCAGCCTCAGATTTTGTGTGTGTGTGTGTGTATGTGAAGTGTTCTTCAGATAGCAGTTTCAACATAGTATTTTGTACACAGATTTTGGGTGCCTGCTATTGAGAGTGACTAAAAGTTATGGTCTTTTAAATTCCCTGTTACGGGATCTTTGTACTATTAACTAACATATTTTTTACCCCAAAGTTGGGAATACTAAATTACATTGAAAGGTGCCAAAGCCACAATATGTGAAACATGAGGAGGCCACTCTGTAACAAGGTCTCACCCTGCTGACCTCTTTCTGATACAGGTATATAAAGTACCAGGTTCTCTTGGGTTCCTCACAGGTACTTAGTCATGATGACTCTCCTCAATAGTGAAAGATACATTTTATTAACTGAACAGTAACATCCACTTCCCTACTTACACCGTCTATCTCAAATGAAGTCCCTAATGGAGGAGCCTCCAGCATTTTACCTTTTGTAAAGTTTTAGTGCATGGTCAGATGGAACATTCTTGGGTTTTTCTGGCTTTAGATCTATTTCCCTTCCTTTCTACTTCTCTTTCTCTGTCATGACTGGAGAGCCATGCAACTAGTGGCTTGACCTTCTCCTATAAAGTTCCACATTGAGAAATTTTTTGTAATTACTGGATTTAATTTAATTTTATTCCTAAAAGGAATAGATACTACATTTTATTTTGGAATAGTTTGAGGTGGCCTGTAATCTAGATAAAAGGGAAATAACTTCTCTTAATTTCCAGGATATATAAAGAAGTCAAAAAACTTAGCACCAACAAAACAAATAACCCAATCAGTAAATGGGCATATGAACTGAACAAATAATTCTCAAAAGAAGAAGTACAAATAGTCAACAAATATGTGAAAACATGTTCAACATCTCTAGCAATTAGAGAAATGCAAATTAAAATCACAGTGAGATGTAATCTCACTTTAGTCAGAATGACAATCATTAAGAATACAAGTAACAGTAAATGTTAGCAAGGGTGTGGGAATAAAGGTACACTCATACATTGCTAGTGGGACTGCAAATTGGTGCAAATACTCTGGGAAGCAGTATGGAGATTCCTCAAAGAACTTGGAATGAAACCACTATTTGACCCCAGTTATTCCCACTCCTTGGTATATATCAAAAGGTGTTAAAGTCATCATACTACAGTGATATACCACATCAATATTTACACAGCTCAATTCACAATAGGTAAGCAATGGAACAAACTTAGGTGCTCTTCAACAGATGAATGGATAAAGAAAGTGTGGTACATATACACAATGGAGTATTACTCAGCCATAGAGAAGTATGACTTTATGACATTTGCAAGTAAGTGGATAGATCTGGAAACTATCATGCTAAGTAAAGTAAGCTAGTCCTCAAAAGCCAAAGGTTGAATGTTTTCTCTGATAAGTGGAAGTTAACCCATATAAGAGGAGAGAGGGGAAGGATATATTCAGTGGATTAGACAAACGAGAATGAAGGAAAGAGAGGGGATATAGGAGAAGGAAAAATAGTGGAAAGAATCCAAAATAATTTTCCTTTGATAGTAAATCCCACCATTGTGTATATCCATAAGAATTGAGTACTAATTCGAATAAGATATATTCCAAGCTTGTATAATTATATCAAAATGAATTCTACCATCTTGTGTAACTAAAAAGAAACAATGAAAAAGTTCTCATTACCTCTCCTAATGCTCCTAATAAGTTGCTCTAAGAAGAAGACATCTCTATAATGATACATCAAGTTTCTTCCAAATGTATCCAACCCTTCAGAAATTCTTTTAAAAATTAAAATATATACATTGCCACATAAAATAAGAATAAAGGAAGGCCATAGAGTTTGATGAATGTTTACGATATAACATTAAATTTGGAATATCAAAGTTGTCTTGAGGTTAATTTATGAGGTTTCATTGTACCTGTCAATCATTTTAAACCAGATGCAAGTCTTGACTTGTTTTCAATTATATGTGTCAGGATGCACAACATTTTAAAAAGTCTCAACCACTGTGAGAAAAGTGAAAATCAACTATATGCATTTTATGAAAATCCTTAAGTAGAAAGTCAGCACTCATTGTGTTGGAATAAGAAAAGGTTGTCTTTTAATTTTCTGCTCTTTGAAAATGCACCAGTAGGGGCTGAGGTTGTAGCTTATTGGTTGAACACTTGCTTTGCATGTGTGAAGCATTGGGTTTGATCCTCAGCACCACATAAAAAACAAATAAAATAAAGATATTCTGGCCGAATGTACTCGTTGATAAATGGATGCTGATCCATAATGTGGGGAAGGACATGGGAACAATGGTGGATCTCTGTTCACAGGGGTGTAAGGGGGGAGGGGGCATGGGGACAGCAAAGGTGGTGGAATATGATGGTCATAATAACCCTAACTTTATGTATGACTGCATATATGTTGTGATTCTATATAACTTATAGCTATCTATGTACAATGAATCAATTTGCACTGTTAACATGTAAGCCTAAATCAAACAAACAAATAAATAAATAAATAAAAATGGGGAAAAAAAGATATTCTGTCCATCTACAATTTTAAAAATATATTAAAAAAAAGATGTATCAATAATCTGAAGACAAAAGAACAAAAAGAAATGAATGAAAAATACCTACATATAGTGGTTAAAATCTTTACTTCATAAAATTATTTGCTTAATTAGATTTTAAAGGTCAAATAGTGATTGCAGATGAGGTGGCTCTGCTGGGCATCCTCAGGGCAGCCACTGGGGGCCTGGCCATCCCCACTGGGACTCTCAGGCCAGGCCTTGCTTCTTCAGGCAGCACCTGTTGCTGAGAACTTCTAACAGCTTCTTGGTGGGTGAGTTGGAGTCATCATTCAAGTCTTGCTTTGCTTCTCTAGTGAGTCAGGATTATGTCAGTGGCACCATCAGGAAGCAACTCAAACTGATGTTGTCCAGTGTGTCCAGAAGTTTCTATATATTGTGAGACAGACAATTTTTTTCCTACAAAAAAGATTGCAGTTGTTTGTCCAGATACCAGAACAAGTTATCACAGAGGATGTCTCAAAACTAAGGAATGAATTGCGGCAGAAAGATGCATTGTACAGAAGCACTTGACAGAACTGAGGCACGGCAGCAGGTGCTGGAGGACATCCACGTGCGGCACAAAAGGCCTGCAAAGTCCCTCTGGGCTCCTTGGTATACCTAGAGCAACTGTCTGGCAGTATTCCTGTGCCTTTGAAGCAGACCTGAGAGGGGTCTGGCACACAAGGTAACCCCCTGCAGATGTCCCTCTGTGTCAGCATTTTAGAAGACTGCCAAAGAATGAGTTGGTGTCAGCTTTGTTTCCACCTAAAATTTTCCCCCTATTTTTATGAACTATTAATTATTTGAGTACTTTATAAAACACCTATAGCTTGGTAAACCAAATGAGTTTTTGTTTATAGCAAATTTTAGACTGTTGGTGTGATGATTCAGATTCTTAGGGGTTTTTTCTTGTGTTAAAGAAAAAAAAGTTTCCATTATTGTGTGTCTTATCTCTTTGTCTCCAGTTGTTAGTTTGTTATGATCTTGGGGGCAGGGGTGGAATATCACAATAGTCTGAGAAGCAGGGGAAAAAGAGTTTTATTTAGGCCTTTTTTAATAACTACCTGTCTGTGATAGTGTAGAAAAAAAATGTAAATTTGCTGCATCGAGATTTTGAGCTATCAAGAAGAGCAATCTAATGCAATGTTTGTAAGGCTTCCAGAGCATTATAGAATTCACATATTTTGTAGATGGGTCCCAAAAGGGTTAAAATATGCTGTTAGTGTAGTAAATTTACAGTAGATCTTTAATGCTGCCTTTTATTTGAGTGAATTTATGTTTTGTGTGGTGTTTACTTCTTTTGAGAGGAGTTGTATTAGAGTATAATGTGTTAGATGCCTTGCAGTAATGAACCAGTGTAAATAATAAAGCAGACCCTGTCTCCCTAGCATGACAGCTGGGACACCAATGAAGCATGAGGGCTCGAAGCTCACTCTGATTCATTCACTTTTGAGTTTTACTTTGTTTGCTTATGTTTTTGTTTTAATTTTTTGGAGAAGAGACAGTTTACATAAAGGAAAATTCTTGTCCATGAATTTGATTCCAAGAGACTAAGGCCTCAGGATCCAGGGTGACCACAGAGTGATCCTCAACTGTGTGACCTCAACAGAGAGCCTGGCGAGTCTCCATTGGGGAAGGTACTTTGCCCTCTTGTTGCAGGAGGTTTTCCTTTCTGTTTTATACTCTCTTATTAGACTGTGTTCCTTCACCCAGTACAAACACATTGCTGTCTTCTGAATAACCAGTAGGTCTGTGGGTCAGTGTTTCAGTTCATTTTTTTCCTCTCCATCTTTGAAGATTCTTCCTCAATATGTGTTGACATCCATTCATGTTCCTGGTCTGGCCTGGATGCCATCTGGTTCATACTCTTCCCACTTCATCCCAGCGTACAAGACTTTTTATTTCTTCCACTATCCTTGCTTGATTCTCCCTTGTGAGTTAGTTAAACTTGTTTGCATAACCCTTGCTACATTGTATGCCCATAAAAATTGGCCATTATTGTCCTTGAACATAAGAGACCATGTATTTATATAATACCTTGTTCTTACTTCATATATGGTACTTACTACTCATTTTGTTTGAATGCTGTGTGGATGATATTTTGCATGATTTCCAGGCTGAGGCCAGCTGATCCCCTCAGTTACAATGTATAGGTTAAAGTGGGGTAGGGTGGTACACATGTGTAATTCCAGTGGCTCCAGAGGCCAAGGTAAGAGGATCACAATTTCAAAGCCAGCCTCAGCAATTTAGCAAGGCCCTAAATTGAGAGACAGTGAGATCCTGTCTCTAAGTAAAAAAAACAATAGAGAAAGGGCTGGGAATGTCACTTAGTGGTTAAGTACTACTGGGTTTAATTCCAAATGACAAACAAAAAAGTATAAGTGAAAGTTTTTAAGTTATTTTTACTCACATTATAAGGGTTTAACCAGTCATCTCATGTTATTAGAAGCTCTGATTGGCAGCTTTAGATTTCTTGAATAAAAATCTAAATTAAGTTTGGGGCAGGCTTTCAATGATAAAGGAGATTTGGGTAAAAAGTTTGAAAACTTTTATTTGTTGCTTAGTGAAAATATTTTGAATATTTAGTGTATATTCAAGTTATTGTCATTTCTTTTTTTATATAGTTTTAGTTACAGATGGACACAATACCTTTATTTCAATTATTTATTTTTATGTGGTGCTGAGGATCAAATCCAGTGCCTCACACATGCTAGGCAAGAACTCCACTACTGAGCCACAACCCCAGCCCTATCAGTTCCTTATATTAATTCAGAAGTTGTCTGTCAAATAACATATTTTTCAATTAAAAATTAAAGCAGTCTTTAAAATAAAATAATAAATATCAGCATAAGAATTCTTTAATATTTAAATTTTTGGAAACCACATAGCAAAAAAAATAATTATTAAAATATAATATCTTCCAAGTGAAAAAATAGTTCTGGAGATAATCAAAATGAAACAATCGTATAAAGCAAAGAATAAATAAAATAATGGAGGGCATTGCCCTCCATTATTTTAATTATATTATACTTCTAATAAAATTTACAATTTTTAGGATTCACAGCTTTTCTTTTCTTTGGTACCTCAGAGATACTCGACCACTAAAGCTACAACCTCGGCTCTATTTTGTGTTTTTATGTAGAGACAGGGTCTCACTGAGTTGCTTAGTGCCTCTCCATTGATGACACTGGCTTTGAACTTGTGATTCTCATGTCTCAGCCTCTCAAAATGTACAGCATTCTTTTTTAAATGCTGTGTAATTTTCATATTTGCATATGAAAATTAAGTATTCAATTCAATAAATGCTTTGTAATTTTATTCTACATAAAATTACATATTTTATTCTACATAAAATTAAAATTGTTGTAGGTGGGCTTCCCAAGAAGTTGACTCTGTGGGAGATTCTTACGAGGTGGTTTAATGGTGAGAATTATTGGGAACAACCTTGGAAAATTGAGAGAGCCACTGGAGATGGATGAGGGTCAAAGCTGAGCTGTAGTAACTCTGTTACATCAGAACACTCAGAAAACTTCAGGGAGACTCAGAAGGAATGCTCTTTGTGGATGCCTCAGCTGAGCCAAGGCGTTCAGGTATATCCCTCCTTCCATTACATCGTTGTTTACTGGGTAGCTCCCAAGAGGGCTGTCACTGGATGCTTGTGGTATCCCTTCAGCCAGGGCAAACCCTAGGGAGGGCCTGTCTCAGTCCTGGAAAGGATCCAGGGGTGGGAGACTGGACTCTGTTCTGCAGTGTTCACTTTCCCAACGAGTTACCTTATACAAAAGCACTTTACAGGTGCAACATCCTCTTTCCTTTTCATTTACTTCCCTCTTTTGCTTTTCTTGCAGTATGCAATTCTAAGAACCTGAGATTGTTTGAGAGGGAAACTGACCGAGTAGAGAGTGAGAGAATACTAAGTGCCTGCTATCTCTGCATGGGCTGCAGGATGTGCTGTGGACTCTTCTTGCTTTGATTTGAATTTCAAAGTCATGTCCTTGGTCTTCATTGTTACAAGATTATTTTCATTGTTTTAGCCAGCTTTTTCACTGACAAAAAGACCTGATGAGAACTATTTTAGAGAAGGAAACTTTATTTTGGGACTCATGGTTTCAGAGGTCTCTGTCCATTGATGGCCAACTCAGTTGGTCTGGAGGGGAGCAGAACATCATGATGGAAGGGTGTGGTGGAGGAAAGCAGCTGAGGACATGGCACCAGGAAGCAGAGAGAAAGAGAGATCTCCTTCACTACAGACAACATATGCACCCCAAAGGCACATTCCCAGGGACCCCAACACCTGCAGCCACACTCTCCGGTTTATAGTCACCACCCAGTTAATCCATATCAGAGGATCAATATACAGATTAGATTAAGTCTCTAATAACCCAATCATTATACCTCTAAGCTTACACATGACTTCCGGGGAACACCTAATATCTAAACCATAATAGTCATCTTGAGAAGTCCAGGCATGAAAAAAGGTATAAAAGAACTATTATATAGGAAATGCATTTTGTAATTTACACCAAACTGATTAATGGTGGGGATGGTAGGACTTGTAAAATTTAACTGTTAATATTGCCCTTTTTACATAAACTATTTGTTATTACATGTTAATTTTTTGTTATTTGCAATGCCATATTATTACAAAATACTTGTTAATTATTTTAATGTTGAAAAATAACATTGAAAGATATTTGATTAAAATGTCTCATTCAAAAAAAATTAGAGAAGTCAGTATAAGTTATTATTAGATTTCTGACCAATTATAAAATATTATTATTAAAATATGTATATGCATACATGTGCAAATGCATATGTCAGAGTAGACATTTAAATTAATGTTTAGATAAGTTTAGCACATCTACATCAATATTCATTAAGCATTTTAAACTGAGCCAGTGCTGATACGCCTGAAATTTTCTTCTGATACTACTGTCACATGTCTTTTAGTTTATGTGGTTTAGTATAATGCTAAAAGTAGAGATTTCTTATGTTGCTTTGCTTAAGTCAAATGTGCAATAACTAACTACTTGCAGGATTTTACATCTTTTCTTCTACTTGTCTTCCCCTAAGTCCAATTCTAGTGATTATTTTCATGCCATACCTTTACCAACAACTTTTCTTCTTTTTACCCCTTTACGGTCCTCATATCTATGACCATCCCAGGTTGTTTAGGAAATCTAATCCTCAGGTGTCTGTACACAAGGGAAGCAGCAGTCTTCATACAATAAACACTGTAAAATGGCTTTGTTATAGTTGTTGATTTTCTCTTGTCTTTGTCCCTGGATTCAGGCTATCCTGACAACAGCTCTGGCTCTGAATGTGAAAGTCCCCTAGGAGGGTTTCAGGGCTGCCTGAGGCTCATCTCCATTGGTGCCACAGTGGTGGATCCCATCTTGGTACAGCAGGGGGCGCTAGAGAGCTTCAGCGACTTCAGGTAGACTACTGTGGCATCACAGACAGATAGGGGCCATTACAGCATGTCTGTTTTCAGGTTTATTGTTGTTTATTTGTTTTTTTGATTTTAATTAAAAATATGTGAATAACTGGAAAAGCACACTTTGTCATGGCCTTCATTACAGTAGGCTTACCTCTTAAAAGAATCCCATCACCTCCCACTGGCTGGGGACTTGAGTCTTCAACACTTAAGCCTTTGGGGAGTATTTTAAGATCCAAACTGTAACACATTGAAAATAAAAAAACGTTTTTGGTTTTAAGTAATTGTTCCTTTCAAACAACAGTGTTGTCTTGGAAGACACACTTATGAATTTTCTCTTCATATACATGTAAACTATTTAAAATCTTACAGAGTATTACTGATGCTCATAATTATTGATGTGAATAAAGAGTGGCAAATATAGATATTCTTAAAAATTATCCCATTGCACAAAACAAAGAATCATCTTTAGATGATTCTAAAGATAGTGGATCAGTGAGGGCCAGTAAATCAAAGTCATAGGTGAGTAACTTCCTTTTCTACAAGGGAACTGAAAAGTAAATCTTGTTTTGAGAAAAATTCAGGCTTCAGGGATTTTTGCTGATATTATAATCACAATAAAGAGATTCCCCAGTTGCTCCAGAGCTGAGCATAGCACCTACTCAATGAAAACAATAAGAAAAGCAAAGGTTTACCACTCTAGCATATTAGAATTGTTAAGCATTGCAATTTTATTCAAGTTTTCTTGTTTAATCATATTATTTAACTTTTTTAAAAATATTTTTAGTTGTAGATGGACACAATATCTTTATTTATTTTTATGTGGTGCTGAGGATCAAACCCAATGCCTTGTGCATGCAAGGCAAGTGCTCTCCCACTAAGCTACAATCCAAGCCCCCATATTATCTAACTTTTAAGTCTTTTGGCTAAAAGGATAAGCTTAGCCATGGACTAAAACTTTTTTTTTTCTGTACTATATGCCCAGCTTAATGCCTTCTCTGAAGTAGAGTGTGCAAAAGGTTTACATTGGATACATAAACAAATTTCTTAAATCTTTCCATATTCATGCCTCTGAACCTCTTAAAAGGCCACACTGTGTAAAATACTTTGTGCAAAATGTCTACTCTAAATTTATCACTAATTGAATCCATGTCATGTCCAATAAACTTTAAGTTACAATTGCAATTTGACAATGTATACAAAGACCATATTTCCCAGAATGTGAAATATTGACTCATAAGAACCTGATTTTTTAAATGCAAATATTTCTGTTGATATGTTCACATATCACATATGTAGTGAAATAAAAGATTCAAATAATTTAGTCATAAACCTACAATCCTGATTTTCAGATTATGTTTTTTTGAGTATGGGGGATTTCAAAGAAACTGCCACCATTCATAAGTAATAATTGCACCAAGCTCTGGCTCCCAAGTATCCGTGTCAGGAGAAGATCTAGATATCAAATCATGGAGTCCTGATTTCCTTTAAGAATCCATGTCATTAATTACTTTCATTTAGAGAACCCAAGAACACTTAGCTATTTTGCATATTGCTACAGAGTGTGGATTGGATGGAGTAAATTTCCTTGTTCAACATCATAAATATTCTGGCAATGATGGACACTAATTAAGAAGAGAATTAAATGAACAGAAACACGGACACTCACTACTGTTTTGATGACATAAAATAACACTAACATTGGTGTCTTCAGGACAGAGGTCCTACCCAAAGCAGCAACTGTCCAGTGGGCCAGAAGTCAAAGGTTGGAAGTCATATTTCAAAGGAAGTTGCCTAAGTTATCAGTACAATTGTAAAGGTTGCAGGAAGTTGTTTTATTTATTTATTTATTTATTTATTTGGTACTGGAGATTGAACTCAGGGGCACTCAACCACTGAGACACATCCCCAGCCCTATTTTGTGTTTTTGTTTTGTTTTGTTTTGTTTTGTTTAATGTAGAGACAGGGTCTCACTGAGTTGCTTAGCGCCTTGCCATTCCTGAGGTTGGCTTTGAACTTGTGATTCTCCTGTCTCAGCTAGGAAGTTGTTTTAGTACAGCCAGAATGACAAAGTATGGTGTAATCTCAATATTTGTCTTACATAAAGAATCTGAGCTGGGCACAGTGGTGTACACCTATAATTCCGGTGGCTCAGGAGGCTAAGGCAGGAGGATCCCAGATTCAAAGCCAGCCTCAGCAACTTAGTGAGGCTCTGAGCAACTTAATGACAACCTGCCTCAAAAAAAAAAAAATGAATAAATAAAAAGCGGGGACTGGGGATGTGGCTCATTGGTACCCCCACAAAAAGAACCTGTGGTGACTTAAAGACCTTTTGCCAAAATAATCAAAACAATGTATATATAATGTGTATGTGTGTGTGTGTGTGTGTGTGTGTGTAGGTTAATTGCTATTAAGTTGTGTGTGTATGTGTGTGTGTGTGTGTGTGTGTGTGGGTGGGTGGATTTAGGTTAATTGCAGCTAAGTTGCTATGAAAAGAGCTGTGGGTATTTTGTGTGGCAATACAGTCACTAATTATAATTTTTTATGGTTCTGATGGTTTAATGTCTAAAATCATGCCCTTGGTCTAATAATAAAAACACTCATTTTTCTTTTGTTCTTTAGGTCATACCTACTAACTACATGTTTGATGCACCATAAAATAGATTCAATTAAAAATAGGACAAAACAAATATCCCCACCTCCAGGCTCTGCACTGCACTGGAACACCCACCTAGACCACTGCTGCCAAGAGCAGTAGGATTTGCTCATCAACAGTCATAATTTATTATAATAATGCAGGCGATTTCATAACATATTTGGCAAAGGAATTAAGAATTCCTGATACATAGAACATTCCTCACTCAAATAACACAACAAATAATGTTTATTATCTGACAGGAACATAAAAACCCTTCCTGAGACAAACCAGGACACATCTACATGGGATGATCTGTCTTCTGGTGGCTCCAAGAGATACTTTATGGGGAAAATGGACAGTTGCTTTGGCACGCAGGTGTGTTAGCTTTGTTTCAATGTGACCAAAATACTGGTAAAGAACAACTTAGAGAAGGAACAATTTATCTGTGCTCATGATTTCAGAGGTCTCAGTCCATGGTTGGCCAACTCCATTGCTCTGCCCCTGAGGTAAGGCAAAACATCATGGTGGAAGAGCATGGAAGAAGGAAGCTGCTAAGCACATGGTAGCCAGGAAGCAGAGAGACAGAGGAAGAGAGGGGAAGGGGCCTAGGGCAGATAATGTGCAAGTCATATTTCCAGTGACCTACTTCCTCCAGCTAGTTCTCACTCCAGCAGTCCATTCAGATATCAATGGATTAATCCACTGATGAGGGCAAAGCCCTGGTCATTGCCTAAAAGCTCCACCTCTGAACCTTGCTATATCGGAGACTTTGTTTCCAACACATGAACATTTGGGGACATTACAGATTTGAACCATAGGAGGCTTCAAGGATGACAGCAGTGAAAATGGGAGATTGTATATTATACCAATTGAGTTTTGGATATTAGAGTTTCAGTTTCTTCTAACTTGGGTCACAGTGTTTTTTCTTATGTGCTGAGGGGGCCACTATTCACACCTCTTCCCATCTGCATGGTCTTAGGCTGAGTATTCATCTTCACCATGCCAACTCCAACAGCACATGTTGTACACCTTGTTTTTTATAAAAAATAGAAAATTTTGAAAATTTACCAAAAACTTAGAGTTCTTGTTTATTTTTTAAAAAATTGTACGCCAATACATTTTAAGATAACATATAATATTTTTTATTACTATAGCAGTCATTTTTGAAACTATTACTAAGTGTGGAATATGCTTAAGTATAATTTTAAAGAGTTTCAAAACATCAGAAAGGAAAACAATGAACTGTTTTGTTTTGTTTTGTTTTTTTCAAATTGGTGGTAAAGGGGCCTGACTGTGTCCCAATCATGCCACCTCCATGGGTTCTGAAGCGCAAGATTTGAAATGCCAGCACCCTGAAAAAGCTATGCCTTGGTGCAGCCTAGGAATTGGACACACCAGGATCCAGAGGCTGCTGCTTGCTTTTGTCAATGATGTTTTATTGAAACACATTCATACCAGTTCATTTGCATAATGCCTATATCCACTTTCTCCTAATAATTGCAGAGCTGCATGGTTTTGACAGAGCATATGGTCCACAAGGCTACACATTTACTATTTTTCCTTTACAGGAATATTTTGCCAATCCCTTCTATACTACATAGGCTGAAGTGAGAGTTGGGGATGCTCTGGCACCATGTGGGAGAGCTGCCTCATTTGTGTTGGGGCAAGGCAGGCTGTTCAAGGAAGAGGAAGAAATACCTGAAGGGGGCAGAAGGTGGATAAGTCAGTTCAGTTGGGGGCATAAAAAAACATCCTTGTGCCCAAGTCGCCAGTGCTAGGGGGAGTCTGACCCCTGTGAAGGACTTGAAGTTAAGAAGTCACTTGTGTGTGTAAGCAAGACTCTGAACACAGGTGACAGATGACCTGGGTGCAGGAAACAAGAGGGAGATGGTCTGTGATTGGAGGTCAAGAAACCTGGTAAGAGGCTACTGCAGTTTCACTCATGTGAAAAATGAGGATGAACTGAACTAGGGAACCAGAAAATGTGGATGATTTACAAACTCTTTGTAGAGCAGAATCACAAGTTGATTTGCTGCAAGCCTTTGGGGTAATGGCTAGGGAACAGTCAAGCCTAATCCCATGTAGACAGATGAGTAAAGGCTGGTGCTACTCAGTGGAATGATGATGGGGGAGAAGCAGGATATTTGGAGGGGCAGGACCCAGAGGTTCAGATACTAAATCTTGATATAGTTGGAGGACCACTGAGGCAACAACCATAAAGTTGAGAAGAGACTGAGACATGTCACCTGCTGGAGTTTTCACCTCAAAGTAAGGATATAGTTTTTAGCTTATCATTAAGAGAACATTATTCTGCTTCTACTGAGTCTTTTGCAAAGAAGACCTCTGCCCATTCACAGAATTGTTCATTAAATTTCTTCCCCTTACTCTGAGTGTGTCTTTGCTGCTATCTTAATCCGTTTTCTGTTGCTATAACTGACTACAACAGACTGAATGTTTTACAAAAAAATAGGGGTTTAGCCAGGTATGGTGACACATACTTATAATTCCAGCAACCTGGGAAGCTGAGGTAGGAGAATTACAAGTTCAAGGCCAGCCTCAGCAACTTAACAAGACCTTGACTCAAAATGAAAAAACAAAAAAATAGAGCTTTATTTAGCTCACCATTCTGGAGCCTGGGAAGTCCAAGATAGGATAGTTACATCTAGTGAGGGACTTCTTGCTGCATCATAACATAGCAGAGGGCATCACATGGTGAGACAACAAATGTGCCAGCTCTGGTCTTTTCCTCTTCTTACAAAGCCACTGATGCCATCATGGGGGCCCCAAACTCACAACAGTATCTAATCCTAATTACCTCCCAAAGGCCTCACCTCCAACTGCAGCTGACATATAAATTTGGAGATTAAGTTTCCAACTCATGAACTTTTTAGGGAGACATATTTCAACCATAGCAGCTGCTGTGAGTAAGTCTGCATGCTCTCTCCCACTTCAAGCCCTACAAGTATCAGATGGATTGTTTAACTGACTGCCAGAATCAGCTCCCATCCAGGCTAAAGACCCTGTTCTCATAACAATTTTTCAAACACAAAGGTGTTAAAGAACTATCTGAATTCTTATTTCCCTTTCCTACCTCAGCTCTGGTTGACATCTTGGAATCTAGATGTGTCCAGGCCCATGCAGAGAGTGGAGGAGCCATGAGCTCCTTTTTCCTGGATTCTGTCTGTTCTTGGTGCAGACTGGGCATACCTCACTGCTGTATAAGCAGAGCCAGGGTCCTGAGCACGCAGCTCCCCCATGAACTCCAGATCTTCGTCAGTGGACTGTTTTCAGGTTAGGTAAGACAGTCACGGATGTACCTACCTGCCCACTCACACAAAGGTACACTTGTACTCAGGCACATTCACATGCAAGTGTACTCACAGGGTGGGCAGGCTGCTGCTGCCACCTGGAGGCCATTCTGCACACCCGCAACCAGGCTGAGGCCCACTCTCAACAGTATGTGTAGCCCATGGCCCCTCTGGGTGGTTGCCTCTGTCCGCTCACAACAGGCCCTCCACCTAGCCCCTCAGCAGTCTCCAGGGTTGGGCTGCAGAAGGCAGGGCCTCAAGGGCAGACCATGCCCCCAGCTCCTCCCAAAGGACCAGGGGCCTGGTAGCACACAAAAAGCTGCTGATCAAAAAGGCAGATCTGAACATCCTGCTGAGTCCCTGCAGTGAGATCTGCAATCTGAAAGCTTAAGACACAAACTGGTTCCTGGCTGCTTTACATCTCCCCTGCTCTTGCTGAGCTGCCTGAGCACATCAAACTCCTCCCTGCCCCAGGGTTTATGCAAACACCATTCCTGAGCCTGGATTGCTCTCTTCCTGAGGATGGCTTCTTTTGGATTTTCACCTTATGGCTTCTGTGGAACACACACTGGCATGTGACTGGTGTCCCCTCATAATAATGGAATGCGATGATGAACTGTGGGCATTGTGTGCTCAGATGCAGGCCGAATTCCTAATCAGTCAAACCAACTGGCTCATCAGAGTGCTGATCTTCTGACCCTATAGCACCAATTTAGGTGCTGGGTACCTGGCATAGCCACACCCTGGAGTTCCTAATGCCAGCATAAGCCTTCCTCAGCACTCTCTCCCACTGTTCCTGCAAGGGCCTCCAGCTGCGGGCTGCTTCTTCTGGGCTCTTCACTGGGGACTGGTGGAGCACTCTGCCATCAGAGCTAACATCAAATGACCTACCAAACAACCTGGTACTCAAGTGCAGGAGGCTCAGGCGAGGGAGAGGCTGAGTATTGGGCACAGTGGCTTCTGAGGCACAGGGAGGAAGTCTCAGGAAGAATTCCTGGGAACTCTGTATCCTCCTGTTTACCCTCCTGCCTCCAGAGCCCAATAAGTCCATACTAGGTTCCCAGCAAGGAGCTCATGGACCTGCCCTCAGCCCAGGGCCATCTTGTCCTCAAACCACTGCTCTGTGACCCCAGCTAAGCTGAGAAGTGGTGAGAAGTATAGCAGCATGTGCTGGACCTCACCTGGTACCCAGGCTCTGGGATCTGGAACCTGTAGCAGCATCAGGTTAGGTGCACAGATGTCTCCAGGCTCATCCTGTGGCCCAGAGAGATATAGAGAGGCTTGATATTGTGGCTGTGGCTCTTCAGGGCCTACAGCATGGAAGGGAGGTCAGACAGCTACAGGGACACATGCTCCTTGGGTCCAAGCCAGCTGCAGGGGCTAGAGGCTCTAACAAGGTCCTGAGTGGTAGCAGGGAGCTCTTGGACTCTTAGCCCTTAGGATCCTTCCCAGTGCCTGTCCTGGGGCAGAGTGGGCAAGTGCTGGCATCAGAGGGTTGGGTGCACGTGTGCAAGTGTACGCACTGCCTCCGACCTGGTGAAGGCCGAGGCCAGTCACCATTCCCAGGACAGTCCTAGAACCTCCTGCCAGAGGTTCTAGGACTGCAAGTGGTGAATCTATAAAATAGGAAGAACACTTGCAGAAAAGATCTTCTCTTGGTGAAGGCCTAAGGTGAGCCTCTTCCTCTTTAAAACTCAGTCATAAGCCAGGAAAGGGAAGGGCCCTATCTTGGGTGGATACTGTACCCAAGCAAAGCCATCTGCTGAGACAACCTAGAGTGTGCTCAATAACCCTAACAGGGGCTTCAAGATGGGCAACAGCTCACCTGGGACCATAGCAACTGGTAAGTAGAGGAGTGGGCTAGGGCACACAGGGCCACTGTGGCAGCAGGCTGTGACCAGGACTCAGCTACTACCTTTCTTCTGCTTCCTCTCCTACCAAGAACTTGGGCATGTGTGGGTCACATCCACACTTTCCTCTGGAGGAGAAAGGATGGACCCAGAGTGGGTCGCATTGGCCTGGGTAGGGTCTGGACACCCACCCCATCCACAGATGTTTATGGAGTGAGTGCTCCACACAGGTGCCTGAGCAGGAGGAAAGTACAGATGAGGTCTCTGCTCTCGGAATTTGCTGTCCAATGGAAGAGCCAAAGTATTAATGTCACCTCCCAGTGCAGGCTGCAGGGCCAGAGGAGGGAGCTGCAGGGATGAGAAAAGGTATGGATGCAGTCAGAGGCAGGAGCAGCAGCCCAGGGCAAAGGCAGCACCGTGAGCAGGGCCTGGAGGCTGAGAAGGTGAGCAACCCAGGGGCACAGGCAGCTGGGATGGCATTGGGAGTGACTGGAGGACATAACCTACAGAGACCTACACAGGTGTGGCAGCTGCACAGAGATGGAGATGGAAGATGCAATCACAGCAAGGGAGGAGTCCAGGAGCCCCAGGGGTTTCAAGCCACAGGCTAGGATGCACTGCCCAGGGTCCTGTGGAGGGAGGCACCCAGAGAACACCAGGTCTGCTTTACTCCAGGCCAGGATCCAGGCACACAGGTGTCCGGGAGGTGGCCCACCCATCCTTCCCATTCCCAGGGCCATTCCAGGCACCTGCTGGCTGAGCCCAGGCTGTCTAGGCCTCCTTACCTTCTCCTTGTGCAGGACATTGTTCTCCCTGCAGGAGTTACTTGGCCACATCAATACAGGGCAGCTCTGTGAGGACACCAAGGTAGCAGGCCACCCAAAGTCTGGCAGAGGGCAGAGAAGGGTGAACTGGGCCAGTGGGGTTGGGCAACAATAAGCCATGCAGCCTGGAGATGGGCACAGGATAAGGGATGAACAAAATCTCACCATAGCCAGGGTGGCAATGGACCGTGGTTCTGGAGACAGGCCAGTGTAGGGCACTGGGGAGGAGGAGGGTAGGCAGTGAGGTGGGATGAAAGGGGGGGCTCTTCTCTGGGTGGGGGATCTGTCCTGTGTCTCACTGCCTGATGGTGAAAACTAGTCTGGAAAGGAGCCATCAAGGCCTGGCTGGCAGCAGATGCTCTTGCAATGGGGAGAGCCCACTTCCGGTCTTCCCCAGCGCCCACCCTGACCTTCTCTTTTGGGAGCAAAATCACCTCAGTGGTGGAGCACCCCATTTCCATCCATAAGGAGGACCTACAGAGCCACAGGAGAGTCACAGTCAGCTAAGCTGACCCTCACTCCTCAAGTTGAGCTGTTCCTGGGGCAGCAGGAAGAGGAACTGCCACAAGGGTTCAGCTTTTTAGAAAATCCTCTTCTTTTCTTGCTATAGGTGGTGGTGGCTTGCAGGGGGGCTTCCCTCCCTCAGACAGAAGCAGAGGGGCCACTTTCCTGCCCCTGGGATGAGGCACCTGCCTGAGGCATGAGGCCTGGCTCCTTCTCCTGTAGCCACTACAGCAAATCCACCAGGAAGGGCACCTCTCAGAAGGCCAGAAGGCCGGCCACATAGGAGGCCATCAGGCTAACCATTTGGCTCTCTTCATACACCACCTACCACCAGGCATACAGGTCAGCAGGCACCCGAGGCCGCCTGCTTCCTGTCTCCATTTTCTCGGCCCTGTTGTTCTGTTCACTGCCAACATCCATTCTTCCCTCTCTGCCCAACCCATGGCTCCCTTCTCTGCCTCACCCATGGATGGGACATGCAAGACAACAGGTTTGAAGGAAGGGACAAGATAACCTTCCCCACAAATGGTGGTGGGGATTGAGTGCAATGGTATTTCTTTTTTTTTTTTTTTTTTTTTTTTTTTTTTTTTTTTTTTTTTTTTACTGTGTCTATATTTTGTTTGTTTTTTGTTTTTGTTTTTTTTTTAATTTTTATTTTTATTTATTTTTCTCAAAAGTTGCATTTAAATACATGTTATCAAACATAACAGAAAAAAAAACAAATTTTCAGAAGCTGTACACACTATTCACTGAAAATATTTGTTGAGGCAAATAGAAAAAAAAATTATTACAATCATAATTTTTCTAACTTTGCACAAAATTATAAGCAGATTAC